>OX401404.1:17963745-18176245 GCA_947846245.1 Cerastoderma edule
TCTCTCTCTCTCTCTCTCTCTCTCTCTCTCTCTCTCTCTCTCTCTCTCTCTCTCTCTCTCTCTCTCTCTCTCTCTCTCTCTCTCTCTCTCTCTCTCTCTCTCTCTCTCTCTCTCTCTCTCTCTCTCTCTCTCTCTCTCTCTCTCTCTCTCTCTCTCTCTCTCTCTCTCTCTCTCTCTCTCTCTCTCTCTCTCTCTCTCTCTCTCTCTCTCTCTCTCTCTCTCTCTCTCTCTCTCTCTCTCTCTCTCTCTCTCTCTCTCTCTCTCTCTCTCTCTCTCTCTCTCTCTCTCTCTCTCTCTCTCTCTCTCTCTCTCTCTCTCTCTCTCTCTCTCTCTCTCTCTCTCTCTCTCTCTCTCTCTCTCTCTCTCTCTCTCTCTCTCTCTCTCTCTCTCTCTCTCTCTCTCTCTCTCTCTCTCTCTCTCTCTCTCTCTCTCTCTCTCTCTTCATGTTCAAACTAATGAACAAAAACTGTCGGTAGAAGGAAACTGTCCACTTAGTATCATCAAGTTGGATTTAGATCAACAGTTTCCATAAACTTTTCAGTTTGCTTGAATTCCTTCGTTTCAACATACATGAAGTTAATGGCAACACCAGATACTCAATTTTGACTTTTAACTCTAGTCTCGATTTATAACACAGGAAACCAGTGTGACAAAATGAGAATTGGAGACTGAATTAGACTCTACCAGGTGTCATGTAACGTTGACAATGGTGAATTTCAAACTGTTTACATGTCGTCTGTTTTTGCTTGCATGTTGGATCATTGAAAGGGTTGTTATGATTATTGGTCAAGGTGCTTGTTCACAGAAAAATAAATGTGAAAGTCGAAATAAAATGTTTTTGAAACAATACAGTTGTTGGAATTGTTTTTTGATATACAAGTTATAGTAGCTATTGAGAGCATAAGTTCTTTGAGAAGCGTCTTATATTTATTTAAGTATGCACAATTTAAATGCAGTAAATCTCAAAAGCGTTGTCACCCCTTTGGATAAAAATGCATGTTAATTCACGGTAACAATATTTTAAAGAATAAACGAAAATATCTAATTCTGATTTCAGTGGTGTCATATAACAATACAGCTTTTGTGCATATTTAAAGAAATTGATATCTAACTTCAACTTTTTCTTACATCCGTGGACAAGCACCTTTAACATGTGGGTTTACTAGTAGTCATGTTGGTGTTACCGGCAAATTGTTCAGACCCACATAGGATGTTCACACTGCACATATCGTTGGTATGAGAAAGAATCGTCTTATACAAGATGCATCTTCATTAGTTTACTGAACAGAACAGGTAAAAGTTTCTTAGAACCTAAGTATTTAAGCTCATTGTTCTTAACCCTAAGAATGCTGGGATATTTTTTAAAAATGTTTTTTTTATGTCGTCTGATTTTTCAAAACATTAAATATCTGCTTAAATGTGTTGATGTAAGCTACCAAGAGTAGCAAACAGGTTAGATCACAGGCCAGCCGCCAATTCAGTTCCTAGCGTTTGCATATAACCTACACCGCCAGTGCCTTTTTATGCTTAACATTAAATCAATGGACACGCGTCTTCAATAGAATTTACGAAACTAACGAATTCGGTTAAAAACGCTGTAAGTTCGAATCAAGTATTCCACTTGTTTAGAGGTTAACCTTATATGCATTGTTTCAGTTTTTTCACACGGACATAAATGTGAAGTGCAGTGTTATTGTTTTATAGCCAATCCCCTTATGTAGTTATAGTGACTACATACTTTAAATCCTTATTAACTCTTGACATGTATCTTAATACAGACAAGTCATATTTATCAAAAGAGCATTGACTTATTTTAGATTTAACGATCCAAATTTAAAAAAAAGGAAGACACGCCTATAGATAGAGAAAAATACTCTTCTATACTTCTTCTTAAACTGATTATGTATTGAAGCAAATATGAAGTTCATATTTTATCCTGTCACTAGTGTCATTTTGGGACCGATAACTAGGTGCCGTATAACATTTGTGATATCCGGCACTAGCCATATAATACATCCACGCGACAAATCATGACGTCATAAGAACGAAATGACGTCATGTTTACATCATTGTCTACATATTTTTTCCTTCTTTCTCGCGTATTATTTGTATATTATTTGTTTGAAAGAATACATAAAGGTAACAGGATAAATAGAATAGATGGTTGGTGTCTTTGAATGGGAAAGGTTATCGGGCTCGGCATCGGAATATTATCCGTTTCGCCTTCGGCTCACCGGATAATATTCCTAAGCCTTGCCCGATAACATTTCCGATTCACGACACCAACCATCTATTCTCTATTTCTTTCAATGTGAAGCATACGCATAACTTTGACAACAGGATCTAAATAGTTTTTAGTTGAGAAACAGAACTCTCCTATGCTTTTATTCAATTCTAGAAAAAACTCAGACAAACGTCATTTATATGATTCCGATTTCTTTAAAAGCTATCAAACGCCTCCATTATCATCGTAAGCCACATAACGTCCGAAATACTGCAATACCGTTTCATTTACTTATTCATTTATGTTGGTTTAACATAATGTCCACATTATTTAAGGTATGTATTAATGCCCGCACTAAATGATGGAGGAAGACCCCATACTCGACTGCCCTTAAGGGATGATCAAACCTGGTAGAATCATCGGCATGCCGTAGGGTAGTCGGAAGACATCTTTCATGAAAATCTTTATCCCTCGTCGGGATTTGAACTAACGCGGAAAGTTTTTCAAGTTTTGTACTCTAACCACAGGGCCACAAAGGGCCCTGTGTTCATTTCATGAGTTCAGCCTTAAATTACTTGAAGATTGCGTAATTCATTATATTTCAACGTCGCGTGGGAGTAGTGTCACCTACTTATCGTTACCCACCATTCCCATGGTAACGCAACATTGCAATTTATTAGTATGTCTTTGATCTTTAAGTGCAATACAGTTTCTATCCTACAATTATGTATAACACTTACATTACTGCTACACTGAACCACATGTTTAAATACATTTATGGTTTTATGAACACTTTACCAAGACGTAACGACTGAAGTGTTTGTCAAGGTTTTTGTAAATGAAATTCAATCTCAAGTTTACAACCAATAAAGGGGTCGCAAAAATATGCGATTACCGATCTGTTGTTGTGAGATCCCTCCAATAACAAGTTTTCAGACATCAAGGAATCGTTTTATGACAGACAGTTCAGTTTTGGGCATACTTACCAGAAGTGTCTCGGATATGCTGTTTGGGGACGTAAAGTGGCTTGAACAACCAGCAAACTGTGTCATGGCGACACACAACGCCTACACAATTTAAACATTTTAAACTTTAAATTTCTGACGTAATATGTGTGCCGAGGATTCACATCAAATTTTAAACTGAATAACAAACAGGGCAAGTTTTACATTATTAGCATAGTTGAATGTTGTTGTATGTACTGCCCCATGCCAAGGTACACATACTTTAAGTACACACATCAGTCTTTAAGGCGCGGCTTGGAACCAAGGAATAACTGCCCGTCAAAAGATGTGTTCAGCCCATGTCTAGGGCACATCTCGTTAGCGGTAAGCCTGTGCCAAAGGGCGCCACTGTAAGTCAGTCAAAAGAGGTGGTTAGGCCTCGCCGTTAACCAAACTGCGGACCTGAGAGTGGCACTTCTCGTGAAAGAAGCCGATTAGCCTGTGTCAAAGTGCGCCATTGTGCATCGAAGAAGGCAGTCATGCTGCATTAAAATGCCCAATGGCGCGGAGGTGGTCGGCCTGTGCCAATAGTCGTCACTAGCCGCTAACGTTGCGCTTCAGAGGGCACCACTGCGATTCAAAGGGCACCACTGCGCTTCAGAGGGCACCACTGCGCACCGAAGGGCCCCGATGCGCCACAAAAGGCCCCACTACACACAAAAGGGCCCCACTGCACACCAAAGGGCCCCACTGCGAACCAAAGGGCCCCACTACACACGAAAGGGGCCCAATGCACACCAAAGGGCCCAACTGCACACGAAAAGGCCCCACTGCACACCAAGGAGCCCCACTACACACAAAAGGGGCCTAATACGCACCAAAGGGCCCGCCTGCACACCAAAGGGCCCCACAGTGCACCAAAGGGCCCCACTACACACCAAAGGGCCCCACTACACCAAAGGGCCGCACTGCACACCAAAGGGCCCCAATGAACACCAAAGGGACCCAATGCACGCCAAAGGCCCAAGTACACTAAAGGGCCCCACTGCACACCAAAGGGCCCCAAAAAGCACCAAAGGGATTCACTGCGCACAAAAGGGCCCCACTACACACAAAAGGGCCACAATGCGCACCAAAGGGCACCATTGCGCACCAAGGGGATCCACTGCCCACCAAAGGGCCCCAATGGGCACCAAAGGGCCCAAATGCGCACAAAAGGGCCCCAATGGGCACCAAAGGGCCCAACTGCGCATAAAAAGACCCCAAATGCGCACCAAATAGCCCCACTGTACACCAAAGGGCCCCACTACGCACCAGAGGACAATACTGCATACCAAAGTGTCCACCACTACACACCAAAGGGCCCCACTGCACACTAAAAGGCCCAACTGCGCACCAAAGGGCCCCACTGCGCACCAAAGGGCCCCAGCGCGCACCAAATGACACCACTGCACACCACACCACTGCACACCAAAGGACCCAACTGCGCACCAAAGGACACACCGTCCATCAAGGGCCCCAGTAAGCACCAGAGGACAATACTGCATACCAAAGGGTCCCACTGTACACCAGAGGACACCACTACACACCAAAGGGCCCCACTGCGCACCAAAGGGCCCCACTGCGCACTAAATGGTCCAACTACACACCAAAGGCCCTACTAGACACCAAAGGGCCCAACTGCGCACCAAAGGGCCCCACTGCACACCAAAGGACCCCACTGCGCACCAAAGGACCCCACTGCACACCAAATGACACCACTGTGCACCAAAGGGTCCCATTGCGCACCAAAGGGCCCACTGCGCACCAAAGGGCTCCACCTCGCACCAAAGGGCCCCACTGCACACCAAAGGGCCCCACTGCACACCAAGGGGCCCACTGCACACCAAAGGGCCCCACTGCACACCGAAGGGCCCCACTGCACACCAAAGGGCCCCACTGCACAACAAAGGACACCACTGCACAACAAAAGGCCCCACTGCGCACCAAAGTGTCCCACTGCACACCAAAGGGCCCCAATGCGCACCAAAGGGCCCAACCGCACACCAAAGGGCCCACTGCGCACCAAAGGGCCCAACTGCGCACCAAAGGGCCCCACCGCACACCAAAGGGCCCCACTGCGCACCAAAGGGCCCACTGAGCACCAAAGGGCCCCACAGTACACCAAACGGCCCCTTTGCACACCAAAGGGCCCCACTGCACACCAAAGGGCCCCCAATGCACACCAAAGGGCCCCCAATGCACACCAACGAGACCCACTTCACGCCAAAGGGCCCCACTGCACATCAAAGGGCCCCACTGCGCACAAGAGGGCCCCACTGCACACCAGAGGGCCCAACTGCACACCAAAGGGTCCCACTGCACACCAAAGGGCCCCACTGCGCACCAAAGGGCCCCACTGCTCATCAAAGGGTCCCACTGCGCACCAGAGGACACCACTGCACATCTGAGGTATATGTTGACGGAGGCGGAAAACATCTTCAACGGAAACGGTTTGCCTTTCCCAAAGGGGACCACTCTGCGACAAAGAAGGCGATACCTTGCACCAACTGCGAACAGCGGCTTTAGAAATACGGCATCACTCTTGTGGCTTCTTTCTGCCTTAAGTCAGGCATACGGCCCTTCATTTGTCCTATAAAAGCAGAGCGAACGGCAGAACAGTAAAACAAAGGCTTGAGGAATACATCAATCTTGAGGCTTTTGTTTCCCTTTAAACATCATACGGGGGTTCCTTCTGCCTTTGAAAGAAGAGCGGTATTGCATGACTTCTCAACAAAGTTTTTCTTTAATCAGCACATTACTACTAATATGATTAATCTTGTCTTCTCATAAAACAATTTAAACGTAATTGGTCTCGAAAGAGGTAACCATCGGAGATTTGACCGAACTATTGAATGTCATTTCATTTCATACATCTTTTTATTATCGCAGTATTTCATACAACTTTTCACCAACAAAGCATTCTACATTTGATACTTTTCTTTGATTGTTTTCAATAATGGTTGCTTATATGTAGAAACTATGATTAAAGGTTTCACATTTTGAAATTTGATATCATTCTTTTGGCGACATTTTAAAAGCTGCAACGGCTTTACCGTATACATTTGTGAAAAGATAAGAAAACTTTAATTTCATACCTCTCTACGAACGAAAGACTAGAAAACGGACAGTTTTCTTTTTTTCTGTAAGACAACTATGTTACATAATCATCAAATTGTTATGAATAGCGTTTATAAGCATATCAAACATTGAGTTTGATATGCTTATAAATATATATTCTATATAGCTTACAGCTTTGCAAGACCTATTGGAATATGTGCCCACAATTTCGAGTTTAACTCTTAGACTGCTGGGTACTTTTTGTTGAAATAGACTTTTGTGTCGTCTGCTTTCCAGAACCATGAATATCTGATTAATTTTGATTAGGAAAGATACTCAGAGTAGCAAATAGATTAGATCACAGGCATGCCGCCAATTTACTTGGTGGCTGGCCTGTATCTAACCTGTTTGAACAAGCATGAAGTGGGTTCCAGCACTATATTGGTTACATGGGTGAAACCCCTTTTGAATTATCGCCTGCTGTCCTATCTAAATTATCTAACCGCCTGTAGATTTGTGAACTCGAGTCAAACTTAAAGTGACTATAACACAGATTGAGATTTTAATCATTTTGAAATGAAATAACTTCTACGGATAAAATGACTTTTCATTTCTATAAAATAATGTTAAACTCAATGTTTGATATGCTTATAAACGCTATTCATAACAATTTGATAATTATGTAACATAGTTGTCTTACAGAAAAAAAGTAAACTGATTAAACGGTTTATTTCATAAATAATGATCTGTATTCCCAATTTGGGATCTATTAAAATCTCTGAGTCCCAGACTTTGAAGTGGTCCCACATTCTGATCACCTGACGGTAGCAAGATGGATCCGACAACAAGCCATTGACTAACTATAAACTACAACTCAAGGTAGATGATATTTAACTATCATCAGGGGATTTCCTATGCGGTCGGTTATAGTTCTTAGGTTATATGTATGTTTCTATGTATGCATGTACTTATATGTGTATTTGTAAGTATAAACAGTGAATAAATGTACTTGAACAAACATTTGACACTTTCATTCAGACAATTTCCTCCTAATTAACTTAAGTATCGATGTGTTTAACCCATTACCAAACAATGACGAAATTTAACCACTTTGTTGCAGATGACTCTGGAAAACCTTTTGGGGAAAGGAGAAATTGCTCGCTAAGAGCAAGGTTTTCTGCTCTATCTGAAGAATATTGTTCAATTTCATCACATTTTAAACTGTCGTCTGCAAACTCTTTCGATTTGGGACAGTCAAAAATGTGTTGTTTGGGAAAGGGTTAATGTGTGATGAGATGTGTGTTTGCGTGTGTTGGTGTGCATGTGTGCGTATGTATGTTTACCACATTCCTACACGTGTATACGAATATGATTTATCGTTATATTCTTTGTCAATTATGAGTTGTATATGCTTCAGTTAAAATAAAATCTTCTTCATCTCCTACAACCGAAATGTTCCACCAAAGCATTGATAGATGCTAATACACATTCCACACTTTAGAAATGAAAACTTTGGTCTCAGAGTCTTTAGAGTACGTTTATCGAACTTTGATATCATTTTAGTGCTATGAATTACTGAAGTCCCCTTTATCAACATTTACTTCTCACAGAACACTCAATTTTAGATAGTCCCTTTAAATGAGCTAACTCAGAGATTTGTGCTCTTGGAGTAATAAACGTTACAATTTGATAGCAACAAGTATTGGCACTGAACCAAAGACTGAATTCGTTTTTTTCTACACTTAAGTCGCTGAAATCCCGTGATTTCGTTAAATAAAATGACCTGAGCATTCGCGCATGTCAGCGGTTCTATCATATGGGAAAGCCGGTTAATGAATAAACGGAGGAAATCCTTTCGAACACCTTTCTAACGTCATGTGACAAGAGCGATCGCACTCTTTCCCACGTGACGATGGCATCTAAATATAGCAGCTGGTATTCCGCGTTTAGCTCGATATTTACGAAATAAACCCATTAAAACGGTTTGAACTACCTGCAAAACAAAGTATCGATATATTTTGTGTACGAACCCTCACGTGGTTGGGAAGCTGTTGATTATCTAGTCCTATGTTACTTTAAAAATCTATATTGTCATTTTATCGGTAAAAGACAACTTATTTTAAAAAGTTAAAATCCCAATGTGTGAGATAGTCCATCTAAAGTTTGACTTGCGGGGGGTTGCCGCAATGCGACAAGTTACCTTTCTTATTGACTACTGTACCTCTCATTCATGCGAGACCCCATTATATATGTTATACATCACGTTCACATCTACGCTGTAAATTTCATAAGTAAGTATTCACGGAATGTACATTCAACAGTAAGGTGAGCATACAGTATAAGGAAGAGCGAATAGACGATAGATACTCACTAGTTTTAAAATGGTGAGTTAAGTCTGTTTTCTTTTGAGTTCATAGTTTTATATTGTGCTGAACCCACTCTACATAGCTGAAACATTGAGTAACATTACGTTCATTTTTTTTCTATGTGACCTTGATTTGTTTGTATATTTTGAATATTATTGTAATGACAAGAAACTTTGTAAGTTTACGTCTCAATAAAAAATATTCGTTCATTAATGAATATGTGTCGTTATCATAAAGTTATCTCTCTGGTGTCACCTTTTTTTTAACGTTTACCAAACGCCAAAGTTTCGACTGTCGCAAACTGAAAGTGTTTGAAGTCGACATTTCAAAATGTGATGAAATTGAAAAATGACCTTCTGATAGGGCAGAAAACATTGTGGGAAAAGGAGAAAGTGCTCGTTAAGGGCGATTTCTCCATTTCCAACAATGCTTCCAGAGTCGTCTTAAATATCTTGGTCAAATGACATTATCGTTTGGTAATGGGTTAATTTCTACCTTCATCCATCTTTGTTCATTTTCTGAAGAATTGGCAGTTCTCGTTAAATTAAAGGGACAATAAATTTTGCCGTTATCACAAAATCATATACCTTGTGTCACCCTGTTCAGTTCTTACCCCCTTGTATCAAAAATTGGTATTTCTTGTATGATTGAAAGCCGATAGTTTGAACATCCGCATAGGGTCTCCAGTTGAAATTGTCGGTAGATTCATAAGAAATTGGAAACTGTTTTTGTTGTTGTTGACAATTTGACGCAGGATACATGTTTGATTCGCCGGGTCGTTTGTAATGTCGAGTTTTTATGGTATTTACGCTATTGTATGTATCTATCTATACGAACAGGTATATTATCCAACTTTGACATTTCAAGTTTAACAACGACGAACTCTTGCAAAATTTTGAATCTCAAACCACATCAAGATTACTGAAAAAACAAACCAAGTTGTTATTTTTGAATAGACAGAAAAATTAAGATTTGGCTTTTTTGTAGACATTGTTAAGATTGAGTTCTATTTATGTTTGAGTGTCAGGTGTATGAAAGTTGTATCAAAGTTCAATAATAAAATTTTGTGGCAAAATTAAATTCACCTCAAAATCTATAGACAATTATAATCATAGACTTCTATCATTAAGACATGTTTATACCCTAAAGCAAATATCATTAGTTTTATATAAAGCTTTCAGAATTCGTAAGACCTATACGTAATAGAAAATCAATGTGTAGTAATTGTAGATTTGAGTAACAATATATCTGACTTTGTTCGGTATGTGCTGCCAGACGTCTCACTTTTAGATGTCTGCATTGTGTCTGGACATAGAGATATACAGTGAACCCTCGTTTATCCGAACACGTCCGTTCCCAACAAAATGTCCGGTTTACCGAATAATCCGGACTAATGAAGCAGAGCATGTTCAAATTGTCGTCCGTCCCAAATTGAAAGAGTTTGCAGAAGACATATCAAAACGTGATGAAATTCAAAGATAATCTTCTGATATGGCAGAAAACATTGTGGGTAAAGGAGAAATTGCTCGTCACGAGCAATTTCTCCTTTACCCACAATGTTTTCAAAAGTCGTCTGCAATAAACTGGTCCAATAATTCCGTTCCCTTACAATTTTGTTCGGATTGCGAGACATCCGGATAATCGGTGTCCGGATAAACGAGGGTTCACTGTATGTACCTTCTACGTATAACTTCACCATCTTAACCACTGAACCACACAAGACGCCTTAAATTATTGTTAAACACACTTATTCACGGCCATTGTCTATCTGGTCAACATGCTGTTAATACCTAAAGAGAGCATGTTGCGTAACGTTATTACAGTTGGACAAACTGTGACAACATTATGGACCTTCTATGTATAACTTTACCATCTTAACCACTGAACCACACAAGACGCCTTAAATTATTGTTAAACACACTTATTCACGGTCATTGTCTATCTGGTCAACATGCTGTTAATACCTAAAGAGTACATGTGGCGTAACGTTATTACAGTTGAACATACTGTGACAACATTATGGACATTCTATGTATAACTTTACCATATTAACCACTGGTCCACGCTATGCAGACCCATCAGGGTAGTCATGAACGTGTAACAAAAAAACACACTAAAAATATTTTGTTTGTGTGTTTGTATGGTGTTTAACGCCGTATCAACAATGTTTCAGTTATATAACGGCTTTCCTCGATCCATTGAAACCCTTTACTTATGTTTATTGCTTTCAATGTGGGAACTTTCTACATTCCATGAAGAGTGAATCACTCCATAGAATTGGTACATGTAGGGATAAAAAGCAGTACTGGTTTTGATCCTGAGTGACTCAATATAACGTATTTGATTCTTGCAAATATCGCTGAATGACAAAGCCTAGCCTCACAAATTCGACTACATTGTATATGCAAACACTAAATGATATTTGGTATTTGGATTTATGTACAGCCTTGCATTCACAAGGAAAATCGTTTGCGGCGAATAATTTGTCTGACGAAAAATCACGATTGAACGGGAAAGGATTTTCGCAAACGTTCGCTCTCCGAAAGGAGATAAATCAAATCCCATAAGGAGGATCACTATGAGAAGTTTGGCATTAAGTCACAAGTATGTTTGTGTGCGCATATTGTCCTGAAGATACAGAATTCCAGATATCCTTTTTTGAGAAATGACAACTTAGACTCTTCTCGGGTAAATTAAAATGAAAAACAACCGTAAAACAATTTTGGTTGATTTTATTATGAATTACCTCTTATTCATTACATTACACAATCAATGCAAACATTTCAACAAGCAGTAAAAGAATCAACAGTCCTCCATTATGTTTTGCCAGTTTAGAACAACGAATTGAATGAACTAAGGTTCGATTATGTCTGTGCGAAAAGCCTCATTACTCTCGAAATATTCAAATTTAGGATGTATGACATCAAACATCGCATTCTTCTTGGGGCTTAAAATAAAAATAAAACAATTGAAATACATTCGTTTAAGATATAGTATGAGTCACATTATTTTCATTACAAAACCAATACAAACATTTCAACAAGTAGCGATAGAATCCCAATTCAACCATTTGTGTTCGCCTGTTTGTTTTTCGCGAGTCAAAGTCTTCTTCTGTTAGCAATAGGCACGAACATTGGCGGAGATATTGTCGTAAAACTCTACGATTTACGGTAATTTGCGAACTATTCGCAAACGTTTTCCCTTTTGAACGCAAGGCTGGGGTTGCATAATAGTCCATTTTCCTGTTGCATGCAGTATTATTTCAATCATCATCCGACATTTATTGGAAAAAGTTTTGATGAACCAATAAGTCGCATTTTCGTTAAAGATTTTGCAAGTACATGATGTAATACTTTCATGATGTAGAAGAGCTTATCAACATTTGTAAAAGTGGGATAAACTTGCTCTCACTGAAAAACTTATCCTTTTGTAACGAAGGCTGTGCCCAATATCATACCGAAAATGCATTCGTTTGTTATAACATGTTTATCGTCTGTTGTCAGCTTTCAATTTGGACAAGTCAAGAAATGCAGATGAAGTTTTGGGTTATCAGACCGCAATGTGAACGTTAACCAAACAATTACGACATTTGACAACTTTGTTGCAGACGACTCTGGAAAACATTGTTGGAAAAGGAGAAATTGCTCGTGACGAGCAATTTCTCCTTTTCCCACACTCTTTTCTGTTATATCTGAAGATTATTTTCAAATTTCATCACATTTTAGAATGTCGTCTGAAAACTCTTTCAATTTCGGACAGTCAATCATTTGGCGTTTGGTAAACGGTTAAGCTTGAATAACGCCGACTTGTCGCATTGCGACACTATTACTATCCATTTTCTTTTTTTATTATTGAATCGGCCCTCATGCATGACGTCATCAAACATGTTTTATACTACGCTAACACCTACTCTATATATATCCATATTCATTCAAGGAATGTGGGTGCGACTGTAAGGTGTGACGAAATTTTTATCATCTATTTTAGAAAACTTTATTTGAGGATACTTTCGCAATAATTTAGAAATGGTGAGTATAGTTTTTACTAAGGTTTATATGACAACCATGGTAGTGCGGAGATAGGATGCCCGTCCTGTGAGGGTTCAAGCCCCAATCGTGTCACACCAACTGGGCATTCTTTATCTAGATTAGGATGAGGTCTTGGCCTGTTGATTTTTGGAAATTGCATATTTGAAATCGAACCATAATGTTTATTTGACTTTTTGCTGGGAAAACTGAATATTCGCTTTACACCGATTAGTTCCGGACACGACCGATGTTTACCGAGAACCACCGAACTAATCCGATCATTAGCTAAGAAACAGCGGATTATAGGTATTCAATCTTAAAACTCGAATTCATTTGAACTGTACAACATCTGTATTGTTGTTTGATACTATGACATTCACTGGGAAGTAGTCTTTGGACGCAAAGGTAGCTTGTATCTAAGTATTAAGAGCCTACATACTCTAAATTGATATGGACCTTTTTTAGGAATTGTCATAGATAAACCCCTATATTCAGGGAAACATTTTCCTGAATAAAACTATGTATAAAACACAACACAAAACTTGTTTAAAGACGTAATTATGTTGTATCATTGATTAACAGTGAAATAAGTTTTGATTCGTACTTGAAATGTTAAATTAATTGAACTAATAAAATTGCTGCCACGGTTTTCAGAGCTACTGCAAATAGCCTGTACAGACACGAAGGTTTGAGCTCGACGGGAGGCGGTTGTCCGGAGAATGTTTTTCTCGGGACCGGTTCCGAAATGGCCGGTTAATGAGCCGCGAGCTAGTTGAATTAATGGTTACCGACTTATATCCGCTTGGCGCCTGGCATAGTCATAGAAGTTGGAAGGTACTTGGAATAATCAGTAAAGAGTGTCTCATATGACAAGCTGACTCGCCCTTTCACAAGGGGTGACACTATGATAAATGAAACCTTTTAAAGAAGAGGCAAAAAGGAGAAAGAATCATGATTGCTTTTCTCAATTTTCAACAGCGCGGATTCACATTTGTCTAAAGGTATAGTGGTGTTGTTGTTGTTGTTGTTATTGTTGTTTTTATCTTGAAACTGTAAACTTTTGACTCAACTACTTTTCTTTTTTTCCTTAGGCTGACCAACTAACAGAGGAACAGATTGCTGGTGAGTATATCTTTAACATTTCCGTCACAAAAATGTGATGTCCATTGCGAAAACCAGGCCTGTTGTGCACATTCATTACACGAAATCATGTTTTCAATGGCGCACAGTTGAAAATGAGTTTAGATACATTCAGAGCAGGGGTGGCATTTGATATCATTGTGACATGAGGATTTTGTTGTCTACTCAAATATCTGTTTACAGGAAATTGGTCGACATTATGCTGAAGAATGTATGTGCCTTGTCAAACATTTCCTGCTTAACCTTTTCCAAACGCCAACTTTTCGACTGTCCCAAATTGAAAGAGTTTGCAGAAGACATTTCAAAATGTGATGAAATTAAAAGATAATATTCTGATAGGAAAGGAAAGATTATGGGAAAAGGAGAAATTGCTCGTTAAGAGCAAATTCTTTTTTTCCCATAATGTTTTCTAGAATCGTCAACAAACAGGTTAAATGTCGTTATTGTTTGGTAATGGGTTAAGGAACGAATGCCTTTTCTACAGCAGCAAACACAGTCTTATCGTTAGAACATTTCTATAATCTCAAACTAAACCTTCTGTAGTCATGGGTGAATCCGGTCATTTTTTCTGAGAATGCCTCAAGGTCTGAAACTTAGCTGGACACTGTTTAATTGTGCTCACAAAGGATCGGTCAGGTGGCTAAAGATTGCTTCTTTTTAATACCCAAAACAAGAAAACATTCATCAATTTGATTTTTTTTGTTTATTTAATAATTATTTAACACACAATGATAATAATAATAAAAAAAAAACAAGCAAGCATTTAACAATTTGGCTTTTTTCTTGTTTTATAAATGGAAGCCTATGTATTGAGATATAAAAGCATGCACAACAATGGCGTCTCAACTTTGTATGATAGAGGTGTGCAATATATGTTATCATTGGGATATTCTCCTCTTGTAATGACTGACTCAAAGGTATCTATGATGATAAGTGATGATAATAAGTGTTTGGTAATTGGAGTTTATCCCTTATGTTATATTTCAATTTATCTTATTAAACTATGTAAATTTCTAAACCATATCCAAAAAATGTAAATTACCAAAGACAAAATGCTTTGCCAACTCTCGCCAATAATGCATTGTTATGGAGTATTATATAATAAGTTCGTGTATTTAAATGTATTTTTAGATTTTGATAAGAAATAGTAAAGATTACATCTCATAAAAAGATATTATCATTAGCAAATGTCATATGCATAAGGGGAGGGAACGAGTGATCGAATATTCGAATATTCGGGCTAGTGTCCAAATAACTAATTGTTATTCGAATATTCGTTTTTGTTGAGCCAATATTACTATTTTGTACATTTAAAACTAATGAAAAATCATTAACTGTGCACTTTACGCTTTTAAAGTATAACAAATTGTAAGATGCATCATTGTGATAGCCGACATGTACTCATTTCTAAATGATATCAGGCACCCTGGCGACAGACCCTCAGCTAATGAGCTAATGAGCTAATGATCGTGTTTGTCGGGCCGAGAGTCAGAAGACGACGTCTGATATAAATTGTTCTCAATAAAAAATGATTCGCTCTATTTTAACATCATTACGTTGGATCTGTCTTTCACTTTGGTCTCATATTAAGTAGCATTTAACTTAACATCTTACGTTTAGAATTCGCGTACGTTCAAAGCAGAGTTTCCTTTTCTTGGCATTTTCGGATAAGCAATACTACAAGGTAACACACCATTGGAAGCGTCACTTGTGTTACAATGAAGTTTGGTACTTTTACATGGATCATGTACTTTTACATGGATCATGTACTTTTACATGGATCATGTACTTTTACATGGACCATGTACTTTTATTCAAGGTACTATTCATTTTTATCGGCTTTGACCTACACAAATATTTCATCCGGTATTTCAACCCGTTTGGTTGCATTGGACCGCTCCAAAGCACATTTCAGAAAAAATGTGGAAATAACTTCTACGTTTGTCTGGGATTCTGTCCTCAAATGTTATGCCTATGAAACTGTATGATAGACTTCCGAATAGAAAATTGGTTTACAAGTAATGATTACATAATCTCGTCAGCAGCTCAACTTTAAGGGAAAGAGTTAATCAATATCCTAGTGTCATTTTTATAACGTTGTTTTAAAACGTCTTTTGAAAATGCTCTTTTCCTGCAGAGTTCAAAGAGGCGTTCAGCCTATTTGACAAAGATGGGGATGGCACCATTACCACCAAGGAACTGGGAACCGTTATGAGGTCTCTGGGACAAAATCCCACGGAGGGAGAACTTCAGGATATGATTAACGAAGTCGACGCTGATGGTAAAGTATATTGCTTGCTAAGGAGCTTATTAATTCCTTCATAAAACATGTTTCACACTAGACGGATAAAAGCCCTCTCTCTCTCTTCTTTGAAGTCAAACCATGCTCAGATTTTCAATGGGAGTCCTTTCTAAAGATATGTATGTTGTATTGTTAATTGTATTATATACTCTCGTGTAGCATAAAGACACATGTATCGTGTTTGATTGTCCATGGTCTGTGTTACAGTGACAGCTGCATCCAATGTTTGCCTTCCTCAGAGTTTAATTATAAAATCAGAATGAGTAATGTAGCATATACACTATATTACCGTTTTTGTTTGATCTACCTTATCCTTAATCACATTTGTTGCTCTAAACCTCCATTGTCCGAGCGTGCTGGGGAAGTTTAAAGAGATCAGTATGACAATTAGTAAAGTATCCATTTTGAGCAATTTCTTCCTTTGTCACGGTGTCTCCTGTCCAACGTCATACAGAAAATGAATGTATATTTATACAAAGATATAAAGAATAGATGGTTGGTGTCGTGAATCGGAAATGTTATCGAGCAAGGCGTAGGAATATTATCCGGTGAGCCGAAGGCGAAACGGATAATATTCCTACGTATAGCCCGATAACTTTTCCAATTCAAAGACGCCAACTTTCTATTCTATTTATCATGTTACCTTTACGTTTTCATCTAAACAAACACAATGAAAATAAAACACGACAAAAAAAGGAAGTAGAAACAAAGTAGAGAATGATGTAAACATGACGTCATATGTCACTGCGTTCTTTTAATGTCATAATTTGTCACGTGCATGTGTTATGTGGTTAGTGCCGTATATCAAAAATGGTACATGGCACCTAGTTATCGGTCCCAAAATGGCACTAGTGGTAGGATAAAATGGCACTAGTGGTAGGATAAAATGGCACTAGTGGTAGGATAAAATGGCACCTAGTTATCAGTCCCAAAATGGCACTAGTGGTAGGATAAAATGGCACTAGTGGTAGGATAAAATGGCACTAGTGGTAGGATAAAATGGCACTAGTGGTAGGATAAAATGGCACTAGTGGTAGGATAAAATGGCACTAGTGGTAGGATAAAACCATTTGTGTCGTCTGTTGTTCCTTTCAATTTTGAACAGCTATAAGTTCCGATTTTGTGGATGGGTAAACAGCAAAACCAAAACCTGTAAGATATACCAGAGTACAAAATGTCCCGATTATCAAGGATGGTTTTTACGTGTTGTAGATGGTAAATACAGTTTTTTGGGTGTCGCCGTCATCTATTAATGCCATCTTTGTTTCTGACCAGATGGTCATTTGGCACTTGTGGTGGCAGTGGTCAATACCATAAAGGGAGATCACTGTAATGAGTTTGGACATCAAATAAAACATGTTAGACTAGGGGTATATTGGTTAGAGTACATAACTTAGAATCGCATGGTCTCTTACAACGAGGGCTCGAATACCCTGTAAGACATTTGGATTTTTTCGTGAGAGGAAGTCTTCCGCCCGACTTGCTGAATGCCGATGGTTATTTCCCAGTTTGACACGCCTTTATGCGCTGTTAAGTTTAAGAGCTTCTTTTTTCTTTGCATCACAACGCAACTGAAATAATGTTGACGTGATTTAAAACCCATGTGAAACTGATACGTTTTAGACTAAATAGTAGACACTTAACAGCTTTGTAAATATGAACTTTCAACAGGAAATGGAACAATCGATTTCCCAGAATTCCTCACCATGATGGCGCGAAAAATGAAGGACACAGATTCCGAGGAAGAGATCAAAGAGGCGTTTAAAGTCTTCGACAAGGACGGTAACGGTTATATAAGTGCTGCAGAGCTGCGTCACGTGATGACAAACCTCGGAGAAAAGTTGACAGACGAAGAGGTCGAGGAGATGATTCGCGAAGCGGATGGTGATGGTGACGGACAGGTTAACTATGAAGGTAAGATAAAAACGTCTTTATCGTTGCTCTATCAAAAAAGGAAAAAAAGCGTGTTCCTGATTGATTCGTTTCTCTCCTTGAAAAAGTGGTGACTTAATCCTTATAGAATTGTTTCATACCTTTGACCGAGCCCCATTTTTCATGCAGTTTATGTTAACTATGAGGATAAAAAGCTGTTTTCTTTGATCTATTTGCTAACACATTAAAGGTAAAATAGACAATTCACCATTGCATCGTCCCATTCTCCTTGAAATAGTGCCTTTAACCCATTACCAAACAACAACGACATTTAACCACATTGTTGCGGACGACTCTGGAAACATTGTGGGAGAAGGAGAAGTTGCTCGTATTGAGCAATTTCTCCTTTTCCCATAATGGTTTTTGCTTTTTGCTTTAACAGAAGATTATTTTCCAATTTCAACGCATTTTTAAATGCCGTCCGCAAACGCTTTCAATTTGGGAGACTCGAACGTTTGGCGATTGGTTAAGGGTTAATCAAGACTCCCCTTTATATAAAGTATTTCGATGCAGTATAAGTTATGAAGGTACCATTAACACATTTTTTTATCTTTGTTCTATTGGTTAACAATATAAAGATAAAATAGACGAGTTCCAGTTTGCATCGTCACTTTCTCCTTGAAATAGTGTCGACTTGATCTTTATAAACTTGTTTTGAAAAGAAAAAAGCCTTTTCCTTTGCTGTATTTGCTAACACGATAAAGATAAAATTAGCACTATTTCCGTTTTCAACGGCTCTCTGTATGTAATAGTACCGACTAAAAAAACGTTTTTATCTTTGCTCTTTTGGTTAACAATATAAAGTCTTACGAACACTGTAGGTTCTGTTACTTTGCAACATTGCTTGATTGAATCAAGAGGGACTGTTGTCTTGAACTTTTAGCAAATTTTCTCTCTTAGACACTTCCAATGATGTGCAACATTGCAATAGTGTACCTTTATTAAAGATACTTTTCATGTATATCAGTTTGACTTACGCAAATACTTTTCATAAGTTGTTTAGTAAAACGGTGCCCAGGACCTTACATATAGAATACAGTGTATTGTAGCCATCCAGGTATGCGTTACAAATGCGCAACGAATAAACAGGGCTCTTCATTAGATAAAAAGGATACCTCCCTGGCCTAGTGGTTACAGTACATACATTGAAATCACATGTCCCCTCTCTGCGTAGGTTCAAATCCCGGCGACTGCATTTTGACTTGCATGAGAGGCAAATTGGCGGCTGGCCTGTGATCTAACCTGTTTGTTACTCTGAGTATCTTGCCTCAACAAAATTAAGCAGATATTTAATAAGGTTTTGGGAAGCATACAGCACACATATATATTTTTAGAAAATTACCCAGCGTTTATATGGTTAGTCAAAAGTGCTGATCAATAAACCTAGTATTGTTTTCTTGTTTCAGAGTTCGTAAGGATGATGATGTCGAAATAATGGACGAAGTTTTTTTATTTACTAAACAAAAGACATGGACCTTAATGGAGATTAAACTATATTAATATACCATTTTTATAAGATGAACATATATTTTGACAGGAAGTATGCTCAGTGTAAATTGTGCTTTTTGTCTAAAGACATTTGATGGCAAACTTAATGATAATAAAATGAATGTGCCATTTCCTGTTTATTTGTTTGTTTGTTTGTTTGTTTGTTTGTTTGTTTGTTTGTTTTTGTGCGCTCCTTATATGTACTGTTTTTATATTTTTAACAGGGATTGGTTGATGGGGTGGCATAATTTCGAGATGTTTATAATTAAACCATTGTTATGTTTAGATTTATTGTTTGATTAATACGTATATGCATCGTGGCTTAAACTTACTGATGTGTGGCCTAATAAAATTCATATTTGTGTGCATTTAAACTTATTTATATGATGTTTAACAATAAATGTATATGCAATAATCTAGAAATTCCTATTCCATACCAGTCTTGGATGCAGAAGTGAGGGTAATCTATTAAACCCTATTATGTGGATCAAGGCTCAATAATGCAAAATATAAATTTTATCTTTCGGGATTTCAAATATCCAAGTGCAATACGTACCCAAATCGTTCGGTGTTTTGGCTGTTTAACCCTTTACCAAATAATAACAACATTTGCCCAGTTTGTTGCAGGCGACTCTGGAAAACATTGTGGGAAAAGGAGAAATTGCTCGTAAAGAGCAATTTCTCCTTTTCGTACACGGTTTTCTGCCCTATCAGAACACTTTTTTTTTCAATTTAATAACAGTGCTCATCAATTGTGTTAAGCAGCCAACCTGTCTTCAGCAGCCAATTTTCTCAGTTCCATAGGCTGGCATCTAAACACAAGTTTGACTGTTTTTCTATTTCTAACGTTATGCATCATCTTGTTCTTCTTCTTTCTAATGCCATTGCTGGTCACATTCAACATGCAAAAACAAAGTTAGATAATCTCATAGTTTTGGTTTTTTTTTTAACCCATAACCAAACAATAACGACATTTCATCAGTTTGTTGCAGACGACCCTGGTAAACATTGTGGGGGGGGGGAATAAGAAATTTTTTCCCGGAACGAGGAATTCCTCTATTTCCCACAATGTTTCCCCTGCCCTATCAAAAGACTATTTTTCAATTACATCACATTTTGAAATGTCATCTGCAAATTATTTCAATTTGGGACAGTCGAACTTTTGGCGTTTGGTAAAGGATTAATCGATCAAAATGATAGTACAGTTCAATGGGGATATCAACGAATCATTCAATTATTATGTTACATCTGTCCATTTGCCTATTTACACTCATCTACCTGCCAATCCAAAATAGCCTTGTTGATAGAAAAGGTCAAGAGTTCGAAACATCATGTAACTCAAATTTTTTTTTAACTTGTCAATACCTCAATACATCCAGTTTTGATCACTTATACATCGACGTTCCGAATCCTAAATGAATTATTTTTGTATATGCATGTTTATTCATATATATGGGTTTTACATCCTGTCAACATTATTTCAGTTATGTTGCGATGCCCGACTTTTAATGATGGAGGAATGTCCCACACTCAATTACCCATAGGGCTAGTCAAGCTGGGTAGAACCATCGACATTTCGTAAGTCATTCCGGAGACTATCTCTCATTTATGAATGGTTTACCTTATGCCTTTCATATATCACTTGTATATCACGTACATTTGTATTGAGGTTCAAGAGGTTTACTGAACGACTAAATAAAACACAAGAACAATGACTGTAATGTCACAGTTTTCCAGAGTGGCTTTTATTTCATTTCCGGATTGCCAGTTTTTCCCTGATAAACTATTTATTCACAGATGTGATGAGACTTCGGTATCAAATTTTGATTTCTTTATACAATTACCAAATAATAACGACATTTGACCAGTTTGTTGAAGACGCCTCTGGAAAACAGTGTAGGAAAAGGAGAAATTGCTCTTTAAGATTTCTCCTTTTCCTACAATTTGTTCTGCCCTATCATAAGATTATTTTTCAATTCTATCAAATTTTGAAATGTCGTTTGCAAAATCTTCCAATTTTTGGGACATTCGAAAAATTGGCGTTTGGTAAAGCGTTAAAACAGAATAACGGCTGCACTTTTGTATAAAACATATTAGAGAAAAGCCATTGGACGTAAAATTAGTTCATACCAAAGCATTGTAAACATTTATGCGATGCATAGATATGTATTCAGGTCGAAATGAGTTGCAACGCTTATGAAATCTGTCACATACCGTGGGTACATACATTATTCAATTGAGATACTCTGAATCAATTGCATTAAAAAGCGATGTTGTTGTTGCTGTTGTAGTAAATTCCACTTTGGACGTCGGAGCACCCAAGAATGAACATATTGTTAAAAATAGATTTTATATTTATAAGTATTTAGTTGCTTCAGCAGTGGTTTAACTAATTGTTTATAGATTAAAAGTTTAATGTACACTTAGATTAAAAGTCACAGATCCCCTTTTGTTCAATATTAAAAACTGTTTTGAACATCACAGGAGTATTTATAGCAATGCGATAGTCTATTTACTCGGATAGCGCGTAAACACAGCAATATATACATGTATTCCTAAATATGATTGTTTAAATACAGAGGAGATCAATATACGATATTCATTTGGTATATGCGGCCAGGTTTGCAAGTTGTCTGCATCTGGAAAGGTGGATCTTCATGATGTACTCCCTGGATACCAGCTCGATGTTTGACACATCTTCTTCTGACAGTTGTAGTCCCAGTATGTGGGGGTGTGTACAGTCTAGGACTGAGGCTTTATCAGATATGTTATTGTTCACCAACATTGACCGTCTGTTGCCCTTTATGAATAAATAATTATGACGTGGTATTTCAATACTCGACAGTCTTCCGAACACAGCCGATAAACAATAGAGCTATATGCATTATATATCAACAGGTAAGCTTAGCAGCATTTATCAAATAATGCACGTGGACGAACCACGTGGTCAAACATTGTGTAGATACGATTGACAAAATATGAATCAAAGATGTGTTGATATGGTCATCATTAATGAAAAGGGTAAAAACAAACATTCAATTGTGATATATAACCAATTTGTGTGTATTTAAATACATATTTAGTGCCTGTGTGCATTTTGCGTTATCCGCCGGAAATAAGGCGAATTACCCCAGGATTTCTGGTGTATTCATGTACTGCCTACGAGGTATATATACCGACTTGTTACGGGGATTGCCGAGTAGATACGAATGACAAATTGCTAGAGGACGAACAAAACATTGCGGTTAACTGCGCTGACCTCTGTATTCCGGTAAGTGAAAATAGAGAGCAGCAAAAGAAAAATGAATCTATAGGAAAAAATCGAGATGTTAATAGCCAGTGTACTGTTTTACCTAACAGTTCATGCTAGAATGTGCGTAAGTTCAAAACAACCTTCCCTCTTATTTCAATCTTGGGCTAAGCAATATTGTAAAGTTACACATCAATTGTATGATCCCTCCGAGAAGCTTCCAATGACATGTCACATTGCAATATTGTACTTTCATTAAAGATACTATCTATGTTTATCAGTTTTGACTTGCGCAAATATATTTCCGTAAGGTGTTTAGTAAAAGGGTACCCTAGTGTTTAAATAAATGGACTTGACTTAAATGTGTTACACCTTACTTTGATTTGTTCTTTTCAACATTTGTAACTGCTATAATGCGTCTTCATGATGTATTAAAAGTTTCCCTTTAACCAAACCAGAACTTCTCCTTATATATTATGTTATCTCACCATTGCTGTAAATTTTGATTTGTTACGTGATTGCGTAGGGTCAATAACATAATGTAATACCAATCACAAGATATGACATTACATTGCAACAACATAGTAATAGAAATATAAAAGCGTGTATTATAAATGCAATAATGTTGATTCACAATGAAAGCACAACAAATACCAAGGATAACAACAAATGGAAAAAAGGTCCTTCTAAATAATGGAAATAACTGTGGTTGAAGTCATGCTTTATTGTTGCCTTCGGTCGAACCTCGAACCTATAGCCTCGAACCCACTGGAGGCGGATACAATACCTCTGTGTCGCCGTATAGATCGTATCATGATAAAGAAAACCCTTTACAAAGGTGTCCTTATATCAATACTGGTCATGTGACCAAGAAGCAGCCATCAAGATGAAATTAAATAAACTTCAGGCTTCCGTCACAATCCATATTAAGATTAATAACTAAGATTAATAACTCTCGATTCAGTTTTCCTGAATCACCACCAGTACTCGAGCAGAATGTGGATGAATGAAAGTTCGCAAGGCGGATACCGCCACTCAAGAGATTCTTACCCACAACGCACGTGTCTTGAGGCCAACGCTCTACCCCTGGATTAATGTCCCTTCAAAATGATAAATAGCTTATCTTTTTGAATGTCTGTTTTATCCGATTAACACACAAAAAAAGTATATATGTCGATACCTTTTTAGCCGTCTGCTGTTGCTTTCAATTTGAAACAGTCACAAATTCGCACATTAGGTAATGGGTTGGGCATTTCTAATGCAGATGCAGAGAGATATAAACGATAACAAATTCAATGTGCTTGTTCTCAGATATGCGGGAATTTGTAAGTTAAGGACTATTTCTTTAAAAGTGCGTAACAGCTTTACGGTTATATAATGCACTATAGGGAAAAGTCATTGGAAGCCAAACGAGTTCGTCTTTAATTCTTTCAATTGTGTGATGTACATGTTTCTTTTAGATCTACCGCATACAAGAAAGCACAAACTAAGACTCCTTGACGCTTCATGAAAAAAAAAAAATGTTTTCAATACCTTCTATTAATGGTATATCAAACATCAATAATAAAAAACGCCCTGTAAAGTTTTACAACATTTCATTATGACTTTCATTTTTTTTCTTATGGTAAAGAAGGCATGTATAACCCATTACCAAACAGTAACGATAACTAACCACTTTGTTAAGATGACTCTAGAAGAAATGTGGGAAAAGGAGAAATTGCTCGTAACATGCAATTTTCATTTACCAACTATGTTTTCTGCCCAATCAGAAGACTATATTCCAATTCCATTGCATTTTGAAACGTCGTCGGCAACTTTTTCAAAGGGTTAAGTGAATGGTAGCTTACTATTGTAGGAAAAAAACATTTTTTTGTCAATATTGCGTTTCTACCAGAAATACCTTCCATTTTTAGTGACTATATTCCTGCAGGGTAAATCTTCCAATATGGTGCAAAACCTACATCATAACCCTTTACCAAGCGCCAAATTTTCGACTGGTCCAAATTAAAAGAGTTTGCAGACGACATTTTAATATGTAATGACATTGAAAAATAATCTTTGGTAAAGGCAGAACACATTGCGGAAAAGGGAGAAATTGCTCGATAAGAGCAATTTCTCCCTTTCCCATAATGTTTTCCAGAGGCGTTTCCAACAACTGGTCAAATGTCGTTATTGTTAGGTAATGGGTTAAACGCTAGTTAATGAGGAATGTTTAGGAACACCATCCCCTCCATGGTCTATTATCGAAACCATGTGTAAGTGGAAATGAAATGAAGAAAATGAGGGGTAAGGGTACTTAACGTAACCTATATATTCATTTAAAGATGCATTTTAAAAGAAATCATCCGTGGCTTGATTATACATGTTTTCGTCTTCACATACACATGATATAATTTATGCATTTTAAGCAAATTGCTGCAAAGTGTGAATTTCTATCGAGCACTCCACACATTTCGAGGATACATATTAACTTTAAAATGGCAAGTAATTTCCGTTTCAAACGGTTTATCTATATAAATCTGCGTACATTTAGACTGTTCCAAATGAAACTTTATTGAACATTTTCCAAATTATGTACATAGCATATGCTTAGCTGGTTATAATTGCTGCGCTTAATGATTATGTATTAGGAAAGGATACATTTATATTTGTTCAGATTTCTTTAAAGACACACACACACACAAATTCATGTTCACGTTTGTATCATACACAATGCTATAAGTGGACCGCGACTTTCAGTAACCGTTTATGTATGAAAACAAATTCGTTTGATAAAATTGTGCCTAACTAGCCGTTATGTCGAGAGTTCAATGTAATACTATACTATGTGTTTCACAAACATGTAACACTTACTATAAGTTTGTACTTACCAATTGATGTATTTTAACGGTGTATGTTTTCGACTTTTTTCAGGCTGATAAATTAACGGAGGAACAGATCGAAGGTGGGCAACAGTTTATCTCATTTAGTCTATAGAAAATTATCATTCAAATATGTCTGACAAAATACATGTAAATACCTGTACAGTTATGTAATGCATTCGTGTCGAGAGATGCCTTTCTGCAAAGTTTATGAGGGAAATTCTGGTTTGCAAAAGATAACGAGAGATGCCGTGTTACAAACGACGGTGAGAGATGCCGTTTTGCAAAGGTTCTGCATGAGATGCTGTTTTGCAAAGTTTGGACGTGAAAAGGCTAGGCGAGAGATGCTGTTTTGCAAAAGTTAGAAGAGACATACCTTTTTGCAAAGGATGGTGTGAGACGCTTGTTTTCCAAATCCTACCCAAAAGATGCTTTTTTTGCAAAGGCTACGCGGGAGACCCCTTTTTACAAAGGACAACCTGGAAACATCTTTTTACGAAAGGTCAGGCGGGAGTTGCCTTTTTGCAAAGTTAAGGCGGAAGATGGACGCAAATGTCTGGTGAAAAATGCCTTCTTTTAAATGTCAGGTGGGAGGTGTGTTTTTGCAAAGGTTAGTTGGGATATAACCTTTTTCAAAAGTCAGGCGGGAGATACATTTCTGTAAAGGTCAATCTGGAAACGTCTTTTTGCAAAAGGTCAGATGGGAGATGTCTTAATGCAAATGTCAGGTTGGAAATGTGTTTTGCAAAGTTCAGACGGGAGATGCCTTATTGCAAAAGTCAGGCGTTAGATGCCCTTTTTTCAAAGGCGGGATATTCCTTTTTTCCAGAGGTCACGCGGGAGGTGTGTTTTTCCGAGGGTTAGGTGACGTATATAAGGCCTAAGATAACTTTCCGTACCGAATGACTTCATAAAATATGAATACCGTCTCGAAACAAAGCATTTTGTTATACCAGGGGTAAACAACGTTTTGGCGAGGTGTTATATTCACAATTTAAGAGTAATTTTAGTCTGTCAGATTCAGATTCAGATTGTTTGTTATTGCAATTCAGGCCAAGGGCGTATACACAAAATACAACATATATACAGATAATATCATTTCTAAAAAGTGAGTTAAGTGTCGCAAAGATAGTTAAAAACTGTGTAAGACTACAAGGAGATCAACTTAAATGATTAAATGATGAAAACATTCAAACATTCATATATTATTCAAAATTGACAGAGGCCTAGTTTCGGATAACCTATGACTTTGAGTAACACAGAATCGACTAATAGGTAAACAACAATTTATTGATGTGAACAATACAGATACTAATAGTATCATTAAAGATCCTTGTGAAGATATTTGAGAGTTGAAAATGAATCTCTTTAATGCTGCACAACAGCTGTACTGCTATATTGTATGCATTGAAGAATAGTCACTGGAGATAACACTAGATCGTTTTTCATTCTTTAAAGTGTGTTTACAGTGAATTACCCAATCTCTACCAGAGTAAATTGGTTCCCGCTACGCTCCCACATTTATCTCTGTGACGGGCTCAGAAAATAGTCCCACTTTTCCGGCATGGTCACGTGGCCGAAAATGACGTGTAGTGGTGTAGTAGTATACTGCATCTAGCGGCTTGCAAAAAGCGAGCTCCAAACTAACGCTTAGATCAATTAAGAAGTTAGACGAAAGTCTCTTTAGTCGTATCACAATATTAAGATAGATAAGATATGACAGTTAAAATAGAATAAAGACATTTATTTACACACAAAGCAGCTTACATTTGAAGCGTAACAGCTTAATGAGTAGAATTGAGGCGACGCTCCATACGACTCGAAACCCGCCCCCTCGATCAAAACAATGTGAATGACAGCTAAAAAATACATTCTCCAAGACAAATAAAACCTCCACGTAGTTTAACAAATGAGTCGTCAGTCAGAATGCCACAGAATGAAACGTTCTCAAGAAAATCCAATGAATCAAGATTATTGGCGACCTTCTAAACAATAAATAGCACCATTCCTCTTCATTTCCAGTTTAAATCTTCCTTCAGTCAGTTCAGACCTTTACAATACTATTAAGTGGACATGGATCATACTGTTAAGCCTCAATAGACTTATTTGAAAGGACTATCTCACATGTTGTGATTTTAACAATTTGAAATAAGAAGTTTTCTTTCAATAAAAGGAAAATATAAATTTCTAAAGTAACAGAAGACTAGATTATTGACAGCTTTCCAATACCATTCTTAACTGATTAGAAAAGTTTATAAAGAACATTTACAAATAACAGTGTAAATTGTTGAAAATGCAAACCGTTTAACCTTTCCCAAACAACACATTTTTTACTGTTTCAAATTGAAAGAGTTTGCAGACGACATTTCAAAATGTAATGAAATTGAAAAATATTCTTTAGAAAGAGCAGAAAACCTTGTGGGAAAAGGAAAAATTGCTTGCAATGAGCAATTTCTCCCTTTCCCACAATGTTTTCTAAAGTCATCTGCAACAAAGTGGTCAAATGTCGTTTTTGTTTTGGAAAGGATTAACTTTCGACTGTCCCAAATTGAAAGAGTTTGCAGGCGACATTTTAAAATGTGATGATATTAAAAATAATCTTCTGATAAGGCAGAAAACATTGCTTGAAAAGTGGAAATTGCTCGATAAGAGCAATTTCCCTATTTTCCCACAATGTTTCCAGAGTAGTCTGCAACAAAATGGTTAAATGTCTTTTAAGTTTAGATTGTTGTTTAGAGAAACACCAGTTTAAATGGTTTGTGATATCTGCAACATAAATGATTTTTATCTTTTCTAATTAATTATGCTTGGGGTTAGAAAGCTGTCAATAATCTAGTCTTATATTACTTTAGAAAAAATGTTGTCATTTAAATTCTATTGTAGAAGACAATTTTTCTTAAAAGTTAAAGATCCCAATCTGTGAGATTGTCCTTTTCATATCAAATTATTAATGTTTATTTCACCCACAACACAACTCTCTAACATCTGCTTTTGCTTTCAAATTAATCAAGTCACAAATTTTACATGGAGGAATGGGTGAAGCAGATGTCCAGATAAAATTCAGCAATTATTGATTCTTTAAATCCTATCTTGTGGGTACTCATTTGAGACATTAGAACAAACAAATGAATTATCAACCAGATCTAACTTATCTAACTCATCGAACAGATCCAAGTGTTATTCTGTTCAGATCAAACTCAGCTTTTCATTAGCTAGTCACAATTAACTGATAAGAAAGTTCCAATCTTATCTCTTCACCTACACCATATTCTTCAATCATACTTTGATAATGCACATGATGGACACTGTTTCTACTTATTTGGTGATCCTCAGGTGAAACAGTATTCGGTTGAGTAATTTTGCTTTAGTTACTTTTCCATTTTATACAGCAAATAATATTTATGGTTGAAAGGCTGTCAACTTTTATGAACACTGTTCTGACATCATCTTTCTTGAAATATAATGAATGCAAACCATTATGTACCAACTAGTGAAGGTTTGTAACTAACAACAATGCAGCTAATTTGTTAATTCAATATTTCATCATCATATCATTAAACAGTAATATTCTCATGATGAGAACTTGTCTTTTAAAGATTTTGATTGTTGTATGCTGTAATGATAATAATACATGTATATTTTTGTCTTAAAAGATCATTCATAGAGAACATTTGAATTATATAAGAAACTCTTACAATCTGTCATTTAAGTTGACCTATTAACAAGCAACTGTTTAAAAACTAAGTAGCAATTATAACCATATCTGGGGATGCTCCCTGCATTCATCATTTAGTCACTTATTGCGAATTTGGTATAAGTATTTATGAAAGAAACTTTAGAAATAAACTTTTGTCATAATTGTTTTGACATTGCTTAGCAGTTATAAAAACTATGATGAATTTTGATGCAAAGCATGAGTATTGTTCATTCAACCATAGCTGATATCTGTATGTAAAATTAAAATCATATGAAAAAGTAAAGTGAAAATCTGAAATGAAAATTTAATTGTTAATCTTTAATTGTTACTCTTCATTTAACAAATATCACAGAATATGTACCTTAGACCATCCTTTACACTAAAAGAATCATTTTACTGGCCACCTTTAACCCTATCAATTATCAATTCTTTTCATAATTTTTTTCATAAGAGAGGTTAATAATAACTAATTAAACTTGCTCATTATACAGTTCATCCAAATAATCTGGAATGACATACAATTCATGATTTACCAAGTTATAACAATGCTTCAAAAATGTGACCCATTTTCATGCTTCTGAAAGCATTTCAATTAAAGAAAAATCTGGTTATCATTAACAACTTACTCTTTTGTCCAAAGATTTATGCTAAAGGCCCTCTTTGTAATTGAGTTCCTCTTCTTATTACAAATTTTTATCATGGTAATCAATAAAATTCTTTTTTCTGCATTTAATGAATCAAATATGGAATGTTTAACCAGTCTCTTGTCCCTTATTAAGATTGTTGACATGGTCAAGTATGTGCATTCATTGGTTCAGAAAGAGCATTGTGAGAAAATATAAGGACATCTGAATTGATAGACTAAATGCTACGTTATATTCAAATTAAATTTAACAGAAGCATCGACCAATTCTCTCAGATATGAAGAGTAAAAATTATCCAAATAGTAAGCAACTAAAGATAACATTTGTTATGTTAAAAAGGGTAGTAGAAATCAGTTTGATAAAGGGATTTGATATAATTAACTTGACAATATGTCAGTCATTTTTTAGCTTTATTCTAATGCTTTTCTCATTATTGTTGGAGGTTTTACCACTTTACTAAAATGCCCAAAAGTGCACTAAATCAAGCTTAAATTTGCCTTGATCCATCGACCCGTTTTAAAATAACCGCGTCCTCACTTCCCCTCATCCTCGCCACCCCAAGCCCTACCCCCCACGAAGATAAACAGCTGTTGCAGTTTTATAGAGGGGAGAACCAAGGGTGTACAGTTTTCTTATTTCTTCAGAATCATTAATGGTTTGTCTATTCTTTTGCACAAAGTATGAGCATACATACATCATAAAGTTACTGGTAAACAATGTATTATTATATATAATAAAACACCAGCATAGTAAGAAAAAGGTACTTGCAGTTTATTGAACATAGTTCTTTCCTCTCATCTTTGTCTCTATGCTCATGCCTTTCCTGTGAACCCACAAACCATGAACACATCATCCAAATATCCATTTTGTTTCAAACACTGACAGCCTTCAACTTGTGTCTTCTTAGTCCAGATAACTGGTCTCGAATGCTATTGCTATTTTGACTGACGCCTTTGAAGCACGATAAATGTCCAAATGACGAAAAAAGCTTCGTTCACGGATCATTATTGAGACTAGTGTCTTCTCTGCAACTCTTTTTTAACTCATTCAGCTCTCATTTCACAGCATGTGAAGCTTATTTGGGGGTTATTTGGAAGTACCTTTTTAAAAGCACCAACTCATCGATATCTTACATTCGTGGAAGTTTTCAGAACATCGATTTGAAGAGATCTGCGTCCATTTAGATGATGATAATGTGCCATTTAAGAAGCTTTTGCCTTTTCCAAAGACAATGATATCACGTATTTTGAAGTTAATCCTTGCAAGTAGCAGAATCCCTATAAATCACAGTTGTAAAGTGATGACATCGTTACCAATTTCTACCTCGTGTTTGTTTACATCACTGGTATCCAAGCTGTCCAATAACCAGGACTTATTATACATCGAGCGGGAGACCAAAGACGTAAACATTCCGCGGATTGATTTTCAATAGCGTAAGAAGGCTTTAAAATAGATCTAGCAAAAATCAGTGCAATACATATTCAATTTCTACTGTATGGATAAATTAAAAGTATTTTTGTCTTATTCATATATTTCTTTACTTAATTGTATGCATAAAACAGTTCGGATCGCAATATTACAGAGTTTGCCACGATTCGTGGCAAAGATGGCGTGAGCCCGTAGCAGAGGTAGTATCCGGGGGACGATAACTCTGCATGGGAGATTGTGAATTACCATGTATTTTGTCTCCCGACTGACTTACGAAATGCCGATGGTTTTACCCGCTTTGACCAGCCCTTATGAGCAGTCGAGTATGGGGCCTTCCTCCATCATTAAGAGTCTGGCATCGCTACATAACTGAAATAATGTTGAAGTGATGTAAAACCCATAAAAAGACAAAAGAAAAACATGTATTTTGATCCAAAAATGTGACATCGCCGTTGAGACCTCCATATCAGCTAATGTAAATTGAAGCTTCCTGAATTAATAATGCTTTCAATAGATACGTTTAACCCTTTGCCAAACGTAATATCTTTGATTCTCCAAAACTGGAAAAGTTTGCAGACAACTTTTCAAATTGTGATGAAATTAGAAAATAACCTTCTAATAGTGGAAAAGACATTATGGGAAAACGAAAACTTGCTCGTAACAAGCAATTTCTCTTTTCCCCACATTGTTTTCCAGAGTCGTCTTCAACGAACTGGTCAAATATCGTTATTGCTTGGTAATGGGTTAATTACATCAAACAACAATATAAAGACTGTATTATTTCAACGGTATTTTAGTTTTACTACTAGTATCATCCTTCCTCTTTTTTGAATAAGCACTTTTGAATCGATTGCATTATACTTCCTATTTAGCGAACAGTTTTTCTTTTTTCTCACAGAGTATAAAGAGGCATTCAGTGTGTTTGACAGAAATGGTGATGGTACTATTTCTAATGGAGAACTGGGAACCGTTTTGAAATCGCTGGGACAAAATCCCACGGAGGCGGAAATCCAAGAGATAATCAACGAAGTGGATTACGACGGTAACATATGGGGTTTCTGTTTGATCGATTAATACGATACAATACAATACGACACGATGCGATACAATACAATACGATACGATATAATACGATGCTATATAATACGATACGATAAAATACGATACGATACAATACGATGCGATACAATACAATACAATATCATACGATACGATACTATATGATACGATGTGATACGATGCGATACAAAACGAAACAAAACAATACAGTACAGTACAGGCAATACAGTACAAAACAATACAATAACATTAAATACAATGTTATACAAAACATTACAATACAATACATTAAAGTAAAGAATAGACAATACAGTACAAAACAATACAATAAGATTAAATACAATGTAATACAATACATTACAATACAATACATTACAGTAAAAATAGACAATACAGTACAAAACAATACAATAAGATTAAATACAATGTAATACAATACATTACAATACAATACATTACAGTAAAGAATAGACAATACAGTACAAAAAACAATACAATAACATTAAATACAATGTAATACAATACATTACAATACAATACATTACAGTAAAGAATAGACAATACAGTACAAAACAATACAATAACATTAAATACAATGTTATACAAAACATTGCAATACAATACATTACAGTAAAGAATAGACAATACAGTACAAAACAAAACAATAAGATTAAATACAATGTAATACAATACATTACAATACAATACATTACAGTAAAGAATAGACAATACAGTACAAAACAATACAATAACATTAAATACAATGTTATACAAAACATTACAATACAATACATTACAGTAAAGAATAGACAATACAGTACAAAACAATACAATAACATTAAATACAATGTTATACAAAATATTACAATACAATACATTACAGTAAAGAATAGACAATACAGTACAAAACAATACAATAACATTAAATACAATGTTATACAAAACATTACAATACAATACATTACAGTAAAGAATAGACAATACAGTACAAAACAATACAATAAGATTAAATACAATGTAATACAAAACATTACAATACAATACATTACAGTAAAGAATAGACAATACAGTACAAAACAATACAATAACATTAAATACAATGTTATACAAAACATTACAATACAATACATTACAGTAAAGAATAGACAATACAGTACAAAACAATACAATAAGATTAAATACAATGTAATACAAAACATTACAAAAAGTACAGTACAGTACGGACAATACAGTACAAAACAATACAATACAATAAAACACAATGTAAAACAATACAATATACTATCATGCAATAAAAGGCAAGACAATGCAATGCAATACAAGACAATAAATAACAATACAATACAATATAACCCAATACAATACAAATAGTCATTGATATATGTAACAACGCGACTATCTTGAAAAAAGTCCACGTCTTGCAAGTTTTCATATTTTATCATAGCAGCATTTGTTTTTGCTTGGAAATTCTTCAAAGAAAATCACTAACCGTTTGCCAATACTTCTTGTATTTTGTAGAAACCATGATGAATAATGATGAAATTGATTAACACAACCAATTTGTCTTATTGTCACAAAATTGCCAAATGGATTCTCTAATAAGGATAAATAATACAAAGTTGGTATGAATGTGGCCTGGGCACCGTTTTACTAAACAGTATACGCTTAAGATTTGCGTACGTCTTAAAGGCACATCAAAGGAGAGGAGTACAAATAAATTACTGAAAAAATATATGGAGTTCTTTTATTATAGTCATTAAAGTCATGAGAACTAGTTTAGGAATGCATTGAGACCCTATTAAAAAGACTCATTTAAAATAAGTTATTTTGTGCTTGAAATATAGTTGTCTCCAATCCAATCATGTTTATCAACACCTGCTTGTTTACATACTCAAAATAATGAATTCTGATTGGTCGGTTCAAAAATATGTGTTTCAATTGTCAAGGTCAGAGGTGAAGAATCAGGAAATCTGCTTTATAAAACTTGCTAATCTGGGTTATTTCTGGTTTACTTTCACATTTAAGTCATGATGATGGTGTTTTCTGGTGATAACTATCGGAATCTGTTCTAAAGTTTATCAAATAATATAGTTTGATATAGCATTAATCTCCTTTAATGTGCCTTTAACAACAATTCTTCTTATTTCAATATGGGCTAGGTAATATTGCATAGTAACATATCATTGGAATCGTCGCTCCGAGACGCTTTCAATGACGTGTCACATTGCAATCGTGTACTCTCATTGAAGAAACCATAAATTGGTATCAGTTATGACTTACGCAAATATGTTCCTTAAGTTGTTTAGTAACACGGTACTCCGGTTATTAAACCACATGGGCCTGTCTTACATAGGTTCTTACGATATATTTCCTCGTTTAAGAAACTACTATTAATGACAGCTCTTCTGTCATGTAAACGTAGACATATCATAATGATTTGGTATAAAATATGTACCTTATTATGTTGAATTACAATTCTAAAATCAAAAAAGAAACTTACCTACATTTATGTTTTCTTAAAAATACATCACCTACCTACCTTTTGCTCAATAAAGGACCCGTCCATCTATTGTAGATATGTAAACATAAGTATAAAGAGAAAAAGAGTACATAAGAAATACGTAAATCGAACATGAGCCCTAACTGTAATCTCGTTGTCTTCGTTTACAAAAGCAAAGATATCAATATCATCAATCAATCAATCAAAGGAGCATTTATATAGCGCAAACATTTATATCATATATATCTTCTGTTGCTCTTCACAGTTAATTGTCTTAAAGATAAAACAAACGTCATCTGTTTTCAAATCACTGATTTAGCACTGATAAAAAAAAGTCTGAAAAGATGTGTTTTCAGGCTTTTTCTGTATTGGTTTTCATCTGAAATGATACAATGGTTGCGACGATTTTGTATACATAAAACCGGTCCCCTGGACAAGAAGCCACCGGTTGTCCAATTTTGTTTAAGAGTTAAAACCGAGTCGTTTAATAAGGCAACAACATCAAATGACCAGAGAGTGTTAGTGAACGTAATATTCTTAACGTTATCGTCTTGAAGATGACGACACATATATATAAAACTAGATTATTGATACGCTTCACAACACCATTAATACTACGGATAACAGAGGCTTGTTTCCCTAGATACGAAACCGGATGTAATTCGTATCACGTGACGCTACAAATGGGCGTCTGAGATACTATCTTTGTCAATTGGCCATCAACGTACTAAAACAAACTTAAGCTGGTTGCAATTTGTTCTAATGAAAAGACAAATTTTAGCACGTTGAAAAAAAAAAGAAAAATTGAGATTGACCGATTAATAAGTAAAGACTGTTGTTTAAATCAGCTTTTCCTCCAGGTTTGGTATGTACAAAACACAATATGTGAGAAAGTCTCTTCTTTCTTTTTCAAGCAATAGCCATTCGTCGGTGTAAGCATAATATGATTCTAAATACATGAAATCCTTCATTGAACAATGTATATTCTTGTTCAACCTCTATTATGTAACTGCTTACGTTGATTTTATTTTATATAACCTTACAATTATAAATGCATAATATAAATTTCTTCAAATTATGTTAAAAAGAACTTTGTAAAACAACAGTACTGAATAAAAAAAAAAAAAAAAAAAAAGAGAAAGTCTCTTTAAGGGTATCTTTTTTCCCCTTCAAATAGGAAATCATACAATCGATTTCTCGGAATTCCTCGCTATAATGGTGCGTAAGATCACCGATTCGGATTCCGAAGCGGAGATGAAAGAGGCGTTCCGAGTGTTTGACAACGGCCGTCAAGGGTTCATGAAAACGAGCGATTTACGTCATGTGCTTGCCAACCTCGAAGAAAAGTTAACGGAGGAAGAACTGGATGAAATCATTGGGTCGGCAGCTACAGACGGTGATGGCCGAATTAATTATGACGGTAAAGTTTTTTTTTATCAATAATTAAAGCCATACTAGTGCTAATTTTCATCATTAGAATTATGGAAGTAATTGACACTTAACTGAAAAGTACTTTTATTCCGCTTATACAGAGGGACTGAGACTGTGGCATGTTCACATGATGCTTTTAAAAGAGAGAATACCAAACGGTTTGTTTACAAATAGCGTTTAAACAATATCAGCCGAGATACCTTGGGAATAAAGGAAATCTGAGCAATTCGCTTTTTTAAATATTCATGTTTTTGGACCTTAGCCCATTGAATTTATATACCACCTTTTGGTGGACGGTACTTTATCGATACACAAACAGCGGTCTGACCCCAATTACTCATTAAACATCCGCCTTCACTGTGCGGACTAATACCTTCTTGGAACTAGGAATGTAGTCCGGATTTACTCGCTTTGTTTTGCTCTATATTATTTTAACTGTTTCCTCATGGAAAATCGTAAAGTTTCCAGATGTTCGAAAAATAAACCATCTGTTCACAGATATAATAATTATAGTAAGGATGGTAAAAGGAGCAGCTGTTTTCCTCGAGGTGTTGGCAAGATTTTCAAATATATCCACAATCACCTTGCTTTAAACGCACATTAGTCCTTCACTGCTATCAGCGCTTTGATTGGTAGTGGGTATATGACAGTAATAGTATCTGTATCACGTGATTATTATCTGGTCAAGTAACCACCGCTAGTTTATCCAAGCGCTCATCGCTATTTTTAACTTGGACGTAAGCAACGAAGAACAAATGATGGGGAACACAAGTTGAGAAAAAAGCACTTTGAAGCATGGAAAATGTATAGTGCAGGCATTATATTGTCATGATTGTGTAGTGCTTTGCTATGTTTAAACATGATACTAGTAATAATAATAATTTATAACTTAACTGATTTCACAAAGTTGTTCAGTTTTTAGCGCGCTGTTTTGCTTTTAAATAAATTAATATAGCATTTGAACGTTTTTGGCATTACTATTTGTAAATCAATAACGGGAATCACAGTTCTTATCCTGATTTCTACACCAATCTGGTACATTACGTTATCATTTGAACAGACCATTTCACAGAATGAAATTCAACACATTTGTAGTTGTGAGAAGTTGGTCATGTAACAGGGAATGCTCCAGCATTGATATCCATTTTGTTTTGTTATTCGTTCTTTCAGCGTTTGTCAAGATGATGGGAAAATGACCGCACCAATCTAAAAAGGAATACACCGTTGCATCAAATGCCCATGAACAAGAAGACGTTTACTGACACCATTAAAACTGCTTATTTACAAGACATTTTGGAGTAATAACATCATTTCTTTAAACGGAACTGCAGCTGAAATGTTGTTTAATGTCCTGGAGAAAAGCTACTGAACTCAAAATAAGTTATTTTTTAAATTCAAGAGTTTGTATACAGTGAATCGATAATGTGTATTTAGACCCAAAAGTGTTATAACAGTTTTGAGACTTACTGCATTTGGACTCTAGCTATTAAGATGTATTGACCTCGTTCGAATTAATTTTGCTCTCAAAGTCGTCTTTGATTATTTATTATTTAACGATACAAAATCTGTATTGTATCAATTCGACCTCATTTTTACTTTTGAATTCCTAAAATGTGAACAAGCAACTTTAAAGCGTGAAGGGATAAATCTCTGGCTATCGCCCGGTGTCGCAATCAACCGTATACGCTTAGTATTTCTACTTCTACGTTGATACGTTGTTCTGTCATATTTGACCATTACACAACGGTGCGTTTAAGAAAAAGATTAAAGACAAAGTCAAATGGTAGGAAAGTTAGAAGAATAACGGACAAAAGAATCATGCCAATGATACAAGAAAAGAAAAATAGAAAGGCTTTTCAGACTATTTCGCACCATCAGAGAAAGACCAATCCAGCTTCCGTGGCGGTACTAGGGTGTAAAACTCCGCTGATACAGCTCTAGCTCATCACACATTGCTACTCACAGCCGGAGGAGAACGGCTTCTTTAGAAAGACAGGGTTGAAAGCCAACTCTAAAAGAATGCCAAGGAGGGGGCCTCAGCCACTGTTGCTGGTAGTTTATTTCAACGTATTTGAAAATATAAACGCCACATTAGCACCTAACGGCACATCTTTGCGTCTTGCATCAGACGACTTTCAAAAAGCATTGTGGCAAAAGGAGACAATATTCTTTTGCCACAATACCTTCTCAATCTATTCACATATCACAACAGCAGAACTGAAAGTTTTTTCACATGTTCACAAAGCTTCTCTAAAGTCGACTGCTTCAAGTAAAAATAAATGTTGTCTCCGGGTGATAAACAGTTAAAGCTGGTTGTTCATACTTTTATCTTAAAATTAACAGCTACATTATGATATTATGACATGTGGAAGATAGGAAACAACATGTATTTGTTTGTAATGCTTTAAAGCCAGTGTACAGTGAATAAACATGCGTTAGGATCCTTTTGCGTTGCATCGCCTTTAAGATCTGCCACATAAAGACTGTACATACTTCGATAAATTTAAGCTTCCCGTATAAATTATGCTTTCAATAGCTATTTCAATTGTATATCAAACAACAATATAAAAACTGAATTGTTCGAACGACATTTGGGTCTGACTTCCCAATTGTCTTATCTGTTAAAAAGCACCATTGACCTTTTCCCAAACAACAAATTTTCGACTGTCCATAATTGAAAGAGTTTGCAGACGACATTTCAACAATGCGATGAAATTGAAAACATTCTTCAGATAGAGCAGAAAACCTTGTGGGAAAAGGAAAAATTGCTCGTGACGAGCAATTTTTCCTTTTTCCCACAATGTTTTCTAAAGGCAACAAAGTGGACAAATGTTGTTATTGTTTCACGAGGTGAACCGGATTGTGAGTTTTATACCTAACCCATTACCAAATTATAAAGACATTCTAACCGCTTTGTCGCAGACGACTCTTGAAAACATTGTGGGAAAGGAAGAGATTGCTCGATACGAGCAATTTATCATTTTTCCACAATGTTTTCTTCCCTATCAGAAGGTTATTTCCGACTTGATCACATTTTGAAATGTCGCCTGCAAACTCTTTCAATTTGGAACCGTCCTAAATTGGCGTTTGCTAATGGGTTAAGTTAGTTTTGACTGGTTGTAAGATAAGCGGTGCATAATGATAATAAGCCTTTTAGAATACGCCACAGCATGGCATTTGGAAGAATTCTTATTGTGTTTTAATATCGTGTGTATAGTTTGTCGTTTTATGACCTTTGTTTATATAAAATGTATTAGTAAATGTTTTCGAGTAAAGAATTTAAACTTCCTTTCATTCAATAATTTTCTCTTTCTTTATTTTACCTTGCAATCCTGTTCAAGCAGGGTCGACTTTGCGAACTTTCATTAATCCACGTTTAAGGTGAAAAACTCAGCACATGATTACTTCCCTTTGCTACCCTGTAACGATCTCCCAATCGTATCTACTCGGCAATCCCCGTAACAAGTCGGTAGATATACCTCGTAGGCAGTACATGAATACACCAGAAATCCATGGGTAATTCGCCTTATTTCCGGCGGGTATCTCAAAATGCACACAGGCACTCAATATGTATTTTAAATACACACAAATTGGCTATTTATCACAATTGAATGTTTTTTTTTACCGTTTTCATTAAAGATGATCATATCAACACATCTTTGCTTCATATTTTGTCAATCGGCTCTTCTCGGCAATCCCCGGCTTGTGCCGGGGATTTCCGAGTAGATACGATTGCAAACAGACATGCCCTTCCTTGCTGACCTACTTTCAAAAATTGCTCCCCATTACCTCCGAGGTTATTTTAAGAAATGGCCGAGGTGTTCCGAATGACAATCTCCTTACTTACAGAAAGGGGAGATCACTGCTTAGGGAATTGTTTGTAGCTAGGGGAGATAATTCGTCCAGGAGACATAATCGAGAGCGTTTAATCGTTTAATTTATGTGGTAGAAATACTTCAAAATCGATGTGAATGAACTGGAGGTCAGTGGTCCAGGGTTCGGCTTCTGGACACGAAGGATCCGCCTCGCGAACTTTCATTAATCCACATTCCGTGCAATTACTGGTTGTGTATCCAGGAAGCAGAATCGAGAGTGATTAATCTAAGTTGTAAGAACTTGTTTCACAATCGATGTAAAGCAAGTAAGTATAAACTTAATTACAAATGAATGAGTTTAAATGTGCTTATTCACAGATGAGAATATAAATAATTAAAAATAAAATATCGTTGAAACAAAACCGCTTTAGAGGCGTTTTTGTATCGTTGTATAATGTACAATCAAACATAGCATTTGAAAGAACAACTGAATCAGTAAGCGAAAATAGATATACATAGATGTACATATATTGGTATGACAGTCTTCATTGGGTATGTCTCAAAACCGTTGTATCGCCTTTGAATGATTAATGATATACATAAAAAATCTGTAAATAGGCTGTACAAACTTGAATAGGAATTAATTTTGCTTTCTATTGTTGTTCTTCAGTGCGTTTCACGCAAAAGTGAAGCAGTTGTTCTGTTCTAAAGAAACTATGGTTTATCTTTCAAATTTCATCGCATCTGTGAACAAGTACCTTTAAACTAAACAATTACAAGAAACAGTGATGAATCTAACGTCCGCTATAGTTTACCTGTGTAACGTACGAGCTTAGCCGAATTGAAACCAACCACATGTCAGATCCAAACTTTCTGTTTTTCTATTGTTATCTGCATCCGAACTCTTCAATATGATCTGTTATGGTTTTGAAGGGTTTGCGTGTGTTATACATTTCTGCTCAAACTCACCAATTGCAATTTCACCTTTTGCCAGAAGGGTTTCTTTAACCCTTATAGTGCTGGACCCGAATTCATGCTTGTGCAAAAAGGTTAGATTAAGACCAGCCGCCATGTTAATTGGCAACTGGCTTGTGATCTAACCTGCTTGCTACTCTGAGTATTTTTCCTCAACAAAATTAAGCAGATATTTAAGTAAGGTTTTTGAAGGCAGATGACACAAAATTTATTTGAGAAGATTTCCCACCATTTCAAAGGTTAATGCTATAAGAACAAGTGACAGTAACTTTTATATTACCACAAACAGAGACATAGATGTCTCTGCCACAGACTATTAATATTACAAAGGAAAATGGATTGGTGAATCTTTTTAAAAGCAGACGACACAACAATATTTAAAAAAAGCAGCATTCCCAGGGTTAAAATGTATGCAACAGGCACGCTGTTAATAATGGTCCACATCACTATATAACCGGTATGCAGATGTACAAATTATGGTTCAAACCACTATACTTCAGTACTCAGATGTGTTAATAATGGTCCACATCACTATATAACCGGTATGCAGATGTACAAATTCTATTACGTCATTCTATTTCCGGAATCAAATGAGATGTGCAGTGACCGTGTAGTAATTCGTCAGTGCGCTGTTGTAGCTCATAGAGTGCGGACCTACACATTGGGTTACCGCTCGCTACAACTCGACCGTGACGACTATTTCTATTCGTCACAAAGAGATAAGCTTTTTCGGAAGTAGTAATCTCTTTGAATAGCTATCTAGGTAGCTTTATTATTTAATTGCTTCGGCAATAAATAAAACCTTCAGAAATTATTGTCGTAAATTTCACGACATCTGCCGTTTTTCCGTTACAACTTCACGACATCACTTCCTTCACGTGTGTCATGGCGGAAAAGGAGGTTCAAATTTCTAAATCATCCGCGGTTTCGACCGCTTCCTCAGGGAAAAAGACGACTACGACGTCGTCTAAAGCCCCATTATCGTCTACGCGGCCGTCTACGCAAACGACTATGTCAAATACTTCAGCAAAGACGAGCCACAAGGAGTCTTCGGATTCCCCACCGCTGCGCGAATTGGCTGACATTTTGCGTGAGTTGAATTCTAATGTGAATGCGCAGAGTGAACGATTAGATAAGCAGTCGCAGCGTATAGACGACATTATGAAACACTGGAACGAGGACTCGTATAGTTATGAGGACTGTCATTATGACGAGTATGATAATGAAGAGGAATACGATTGTCATGAACAATTAGACAGTGATTCTCTCACTGATCCGTCTGGTTCGGAAAACAAAGAACCTAGTTCTATTTTTAAGAGACTCTCGAACAAATTCCAACAGTCAGAACAAGTGGATGTTGATGTCCATCCGGATTTGGCGAGTCTTGTGAACAATTCCTTCAGGAATGGGTTATCTGAGGATAATTTAGAGGACATTTTAAAACAGATAAGTCGTCCCGAAAATTGTGACTCCTTAGTGAAGACCCGTGTGAATCAAGGTATATGGCGCCTTTTGAAGAGTTTCACACAGTCAGAAGATTCGAGATTGACAGCTATACAAGGTGTTCTTTTGAAAGCCTCTATCAACATTGTAAAATTGTTGGAAAAACTTGGCCAAACAAACTCTGATCATGTTGAGCTAGGAACGACTGCAATCGCATTGCTTGGTCATGCCAACAAGATGATAAACACCAAACGTAAAGACTTGCATAAATCTGATCTTGATTATAAGTACCATTACTTGGCTTCTGCCTCCTTGCCGTATACAGACCTTCTATATGGGAACGATACAGATGTGAACAATAATGTCAGGGAGATTAATAACATGAACCGAATAGGGAAGTCATCTGGTCGTGGTGGTGGCCCGATGAAGAACAGAGGTCGTGGTCGCCGTGGTAATGGCAGTCCATATCCTTCTAGAGGTCGTGGCTTCCGTGGTCGTGGTAGAGGTGCTTCAGCTAGTGGAAATGAGGCCTTCTCCTCCAACCAGACAAAAAACTTCAAGCAACAGAGAAAGTAGAGGTCAGTAAATCAGATTTCCGTGCTGGTCGATTAAAAGATCATGTTCAAAATTGGAGAAAAATAACATCTGATGCTAACATTTTAGATATTGTTAAACACTGTCACATTGAATTTATTCAAGGGGAAAATCCCTCAAACTCATATTGCTCAAGAAGTAAATTCTCTGATCTAGAAAATAAAATTATAAGTAAAGAAATACAAAAATTACTACAAATGGAAGTTATTGAAGAAGTTGATCATGAACCAGATGAATACATTTCTCCAATTTTCATCATTCCAAAACATAATGATGAATATAGAATGATTTTAAATCTTAAAGATTTGAACAAATATATAGAATACCATCATTTTAAAATGGACACTTTTGAATCAGTCTTAAAACTAGTGAAGCCAGGTATGTTTTTTGCCAGTACAGATATTCGCCATGGCTATTACAGTGTCCCTATTGCAGAAGAAGATAGAAAAAAGCTTAGATTTAAGCATTTAGACAAACTCTATCAATACCGAGCTCTACCAAATGGTATTTCATGTGCACCAAAACAGTTTACCAAATTAATGAAGCCAGTTTATGCATCTCTGCGCATGCTTGGGCACAAAAATTCTGGGTATATTGATGACTCATTACTAATGGCTGATTCATACCCAGAATGTGAGGAAAATGTTCAAGATACTGTTCATCTCATGTCAAATCTTGGGTTTTTGATAAACAAAAAGAAATCTGTATTAATACCTACAAAAAAGATTGTTTTTCTTGGAAATTGGATTGATTCAGATGAAATGATTGTAACATTACCACTTGATAAAGTAGAAAAAATTACCCAAGCTTGCAAAGACTTGTTTAGTCAGCATAGAGCTAAAATCAGAGATGTAGCACATGTTTTGGGTCTCATGGTTTCAACATTTTCTGCTGTAGAATTTGGCCCATTATTTTACAGAACTACAGAGCGAGCCAAAATCCAGGCACTCCAGCAACATGCTGGCGATTATGATGCAATTATGATAATCACATCTGAAGTGAAACAAGAACTTTCGTGGTGGATACAAAATTTGCATAGTCAGCAAAGAAATATCTATCATGGAAATCCTGATATGATTATCACAACAGATGCAAGTGCTTTTGGATGGGGTGCTATCTGTGGTAATGATAAAATAGGAGGTCGCTGGAATGATCTTGAAATTGATAATCACATCAATTATTTGGAATTACTTGCTGCTAGCCATGCAATAAAATCATTTTGTAAGACAAAAACAAATGCCCATGTTCAAATTTTATCTGACAATTCATGCACAGTTGCTCATATTCGAAATATGGGCGGTAAAACAGATAAGCTCAATGAACTTGCTAGGAAGATTTGGATATGGTGTAAGAATAGAGCTATTTGGTTATCAGCAGCACACATTCCAGGAATTGAGAATGAAGCAGATTATTTCTCCAGAAATTTCAATGAAAATGTTGAATGGAAATTAAATGAAAGCATTTTTGTGAAATGGTGAACTGTTTTGGTATGCCTGAGATTGACATGTTTGCTTCTAGGCTGAATAAACAAATTGAATGTTTTGTTTCTTGGAGACCAGATCCAGAAGCAGTGGCTGTTGACGCTTTCTCTGTTAGTTGGAAAGAAAAATATATATATGCTTTTCCACCTTTCAGTCTCATGGGCCGAGTATTGCAGAAAGCCCGACAAGACCAAGCAGATGTACTACTGGTGGCTCCTTTTTGGGTGACACAGAACTTTTATACCAGTATCCTGGAGATGCTGACACACGATCCATTGATAATCAAAGTACGTCGGGAAACTCTGAAATTACAATCAGGTCAGAAAATCCATCCACTTGTGAACAAACTTCACCTCATGCTTTGTCGTATCTCAGGAAATCCTTCGAAAGTCGAAACCTACCAGAGAAATCTATCAATATCATCATGGAATCATGGAGAAGTACAACAAAGAAGCAATATTCCACCTACATTAATAGATGGATTTCATTCTGTCGTGAAAGGAAAGTTGATCCATTTCAAGCCCCTGTTGAATACATTATAGAGTTCCTTACTGAGTTTTATGAATCAGGACTCAGTTATGAAACATTAAATTCAGCGAGAAGTTCTCTGTCTAATCTTTTTTTATAGACAAGATGGTTTTACTGTAGGCTCTCACCCGTTAGTTGTACGGTTTTTGACAGGTGTTTATAATTTACGACCTACAAAACCTAAATACAAGGAAACATGGGATGTTAGTAAAGTTCTTTGTTATCTAAAGACGATGTCACCAGTAGAAGATTTAACTTTAAAAATGTTGTCATATAAGTTAGTGATGCTGATCGCTTTGACTCAAGCAAGTCGTGCGCAGTCCATTTCTTTATTATCTATTGACGGAATGAAGAAAGATGAGAAATCTTTCATCCTGTATTACAGTGGGTTGCTTAAACAGTGTAGAAGAGGGAGAGTAAATCCTGTTGTACAGTTACATTTATATTCGCCAGACAGCGAAATTTGTGTTTATAAGACACTTTATGAGTATATTAAACGTACTAGCTCTCTACGGGGCTCAGAGACACGTTTAATTATCAGTTATGTTAAGCCACATAAGTCTGTGGTATCTACCACAATTAGTAGGTGGATCAAATGCGTTTTAAGGAATTCAGGAATAGATGTTGATAAATACACCTCCCACAGTACTAGAACAGCTGTTACATCTAAAGTGAAACAAAGTGGTCTTCCATTAAACGAAATTATGAGGGTAGCAGGATGGTCTAATGCGGACACATTCTCAAGGTTCTATGACAAACCATTGGAGATGACGAATGCAGACAGTTTTCAACAAACAGCATTACAATAAGGATATCACAGTAAGCTCCTTCCTATTCTCCAATATATTAGGTCTTTTACATGAGCTACTTCAATTCAGCAAGATATGTTTTGTTCTTGCTTTGAAGTCTCATTTGATTCCGGAAATAGAATGACGTAATAGAATTCAACAAACAAACAAGACTTACCTGTAAGTTGATGTTTGGTTGGGATTCTATATAGTCATTATTTCTATTGAAGGGATCAAATGCCCACCCTCCACACCCTTAGCTTGTATTTCTACAATGTTAAGGATTCAATGCGAAGCTATTAGAAAAGAATTTGATCCCTTCTTCCTGGAACAAATTCATCTTGCTGAAAGCTTCCAACACTGACGAATTACTACACGGTCACTGCACATCTCATTTGATCCCTTCAATAGAAATAATGACTATATAGAATCCCAACCAAACATCAACTTACAGGTAAGTCTTGTTTGTTTGTTGAATTATGGTTCAAACCACTATACTTCAGTACTCAGATGTGTTAATAATGGTCCACATCACTATATAACCGGTATCAAGATGTACCCATTATGGTTCAAACCCATGACTACACATATATGCGGTTTAACGTAAAGACATCATACACCTTTAGGAGCCTCCGTAACAAATGTGTTATTTTATATAACGACACGACACGTTACTTCTTTTGTTATAATGTTTTCCTTATGCCACGCAGCTGGTATCTCTTTACATACTGCATGTATACAAATGTCGTCTGCCGTTGTTTTCAAATTGGGCAGGTCTAAAAACCAAATATGGGGGAATGATATGTAACGACGCTGTTTAATTCGTTATACGTGGCCTGATGGATTGAATTAGTTCGTGTAAAACTGTGTTAACGCTTTAACATCAGTGCATGACATGCATTAGAACTACACTTCGTACGATATCTAAGGAATGAATGTACATTACCGTTTTATCTTTCAACCCCCGACCGACCTGATAGCTGTCCTTATTTGATTCAAACCCATTACTACACATATATGCGGTTTAACGTAAGACATTATACACCTATAGGAGCCTCCGTAACAATGTGTAATTCTATATAACGACAAGGTCCTGATCCTTACTCCGCCATTATATGACGGACATTGTAACGTAACTGAAATAATGTTGACGTGATGTAAAATCAATATGCATCAAATGTTAAATAACAAATGAACGAATGCCTAGATTGGAGCACATCTATACTCAATACGAAATCAAATCCTGGGTGACTTAGCTTATTACACACTGATTGAGAATACAAACTTTCCTTTACATACAGGAAGGTCTAATTTCTGACAGTTTCCAAAAATCTGATCGTCTGGTTTCATGCTTGAAATGTCGTCTGAAATTACGTAGGTTTATTTAACGCATACGGTAATTTTACACGTCTCTCTGAAAGACCATCATTCGGAACTCCTCGGCCAATTCTTAAAATAACCTCGGAGGTAATAGGGGGCCATTTTGAAAGAAGGCCATTAACGAAGCGCATGTCCGTTTGCTATCGTATCTACTCGGCAATCCCCGACACAAGTCGGTGATTACCAAGAAGATACGATTAAGAAAATATGAAACAAACATGTGTTGATCTGATAATCTTTTATGAAAACATTAAAAAAGAAAACCATTCAATTGTGATGTATAACCAAGTTGTGTGTATTTACATAAATATTTAGTATCTGTGTGCATGTTGTAATCATGTGCGTTATCCGCCGGAAAACAGCCGAATTACCCCCAGGTTTTCTGGTGTATTCATGAACTGCTCACGAGGTATATCTACCGACTTGTGACGGGGATTGCCGGGTAGATACGATTGAAAGACCACACGACCCAACATTCAATCGTGATATTAAAACGATGTGTGTGTATCTACATACATATTTAGTCCCTGGGCGTAATGTTGTCATCATGTGTGTTATCTGGCGGAAAACCGGCGAATTTACCCAGAATTTCTGGTGTATTCATGAACTACCTACGTTGTATATCTACCGACTTGTGACGGGGATTGCCGAGTAGATACGAGTGTACCACAAGCCTTGCGTTCAAAAAGGAAAACGTTTTCGGCGAACAATTTGTCTCACGGAAATCTCTATTTAACGGAAAGAAATTTTCGCAAACGTTTGCTTATAAGGGAGATAAATCAAATCCGATAAAGTGAAATCACCGTGAGAAAGTTGGAAATTGGTTACGAATATGTATGTGCGAACATGGTCAGAATGGTCAAACTATTCCTTTTGTGGATTTGTGGCAAGTTATGCCTCAAGTTTCTCACGATGTAAATCAAAAGTAAAACAGCCAGTTAAACGTTAATTTCAATTTTATTAGGAACCACCCTATATTCATTACACAATCAATGAAACCATTTTAACAAGTATTGAAAGATTCCAGAGTCCACAATTTTTGTTCGCCTGTTTGTAATTCGCAAGACAAGCTCCACTTCCGTTTGCGAGATCCACGAGCGCTAGGGGAGATAATGTCGTAAAATCTTACGGATTTACAGTAATTCGCAAACAATTCGCAAACATTTTCCTTATTGAACGCAAGGAATAGTACGCTCATCTAAATGCAATCGACGCTTATGTTAGCTCGCAAGCGTCTGTCGCAGTGCGACAACTGCAACCACGTCTGCATTATTCTAAATCTCCCAAACGTGACGTTACTTTATATGATTCGGTAAGCCCCATTGCATAGTTGTGATAAAGTGTACAGGGATTGTGAGTGAAGCGACATACACTAAAGCCTACAATTTACAGTTTTTTTTCCATAAATCAAAGACAATATGGTAAGTAGTTTGGTTTCTTTATTCGATTAATATTGACATGTATTTTCGGAAGTGACTTTAGATTACTGCATCTTTATTCAACATCTTTTAAATAAGTTTAAATTATGCACGCCTAAATACACCCGACATATGAGTTAAGTAATAAAACAGAACAGCATTCATTCACATTGACAGTGGCGAGGTACATGTAGAATTATTGTTGGATTACAGAGGTAAATTAGACATGTTCTTAACCCTTTACCAAACCCTTTACCAAACGCCACATTTTCGACTGGTTCAAATTGAAAGAGTTTGCCAACGACATTTCAAATTGTGATGAAATTGAAAAATACTCTTGTGATAGTGTAAAAATCATTGTGGGAAAAGGAAAAATTGCTCGCCACGAGCAATTTCTTCTTTTCCTACAATGTTTTACAAAAGTCATCTGCAACAATGTGATTAAATGTCGTTATCGTTTGTTAAAGGGTTAACCCAATGAAAACTCTAAATTATTGTGACGGAAGGGTAGTTTGCTTATTATGAGCAACTTCCCTTTCATCACAATAAGTTAATTGTTAAACGTGAATAACGTTTCATTGCTACATTTGTAATTGCGGCTTGTTTTGTTGTTGTTGTCATTGCCTTTTGTTGTTTAAGTTCCATCGCTACATTTTCCATTGTGACTCGATTCGTTGTTGTTTGAGTTTCATTACTAAATTTGTCAATTGACTTGTGTTGTTGTTGTTGTTGTTGTTGTTGCTTTTTCAAACCCATTGCTTTATTTGTCATTTTGATTTGTGTTGTTGTTGTTGTTGCTCTTTTGAGTTACATTCCAACATTTGTTATTATGACTTCTGTTGTTGTTGTTGCTTTTTGAGAATCATTTGTACAATTGTTTTCATGAAATGTGTTGTTGTTGTTGATGATGTTAAAAGCAATTTCTCTTTTTCCCACAATGTTTTAAAGAGTCGTTTGCAACAAACCGGTCAAATGTCGTTACGGTTGGTAATGGGTTAAACATTCGAAACACGGCCATCTTGATATGATATTCACTCTTCCATGTCATAACTTCATTTCTACGTTCAACAAGTCCTCTCATATGTATACATGATAACTTACATGCTATTAAATTAGGTATACACTATGTCAACTATGGCTGTTCTCCGTTTACTTTTAAGCTTGCTTCTGTTCTGTTCTGTTATTTGTATATGGTCTGGTTAACATACAAGAGTGAACAATTTGATGTTTTTCCGCCGTCGGTTTTAAATTCACAAATGATACCTTTTTTCTTTTTCATTAAAATTTTACATTTTCATTAAGCGGGTATATTTGCACATTTTTATTAAGTTTATTAGGACGATATTGTCTTTTTTCAATATATGATATATTCAATGCTTTAGTTCAGATAATACCTACTTGTTCTACATCACTTGCGAAACAAGTTATACTAATTAAAGAGCGGACTGGCCTGAAACTGAAATCGTTTGTTAATCATATATGTGCAGAAAAATATAGGCTCACAGTTAATTAAACATCTAGATGTGGTGCATAAATATACTAAACGAATAGTACACTTTACAAATCACCTACATATGTTTTAAGTCACACAATTACTAGATACAAATCAAAAGTCACTTCTCATCCGACTATCCAGTAACTATAAGGGGCCTCCGTGGCCTAGTGCTTAGAGTACAATACTTACAATCACAGGGCCCCTCTCTGCGTGGGTTCAAATCCTGAGAGGGATATGTTTTTTTTCTCAACTGACTTACGGAATGCTGGTGGTTCTACCCGCCTTGACCAGCCCTTATGGGCAGTTGAGTATGGGGTCTTCCTCCATTATTATTAGTCGGGCATCGCTACATAACTGAAATAATGTTGATGTGATGTATAACCCATATGTATAAGTGACTACAAAAATGAATTTAAAAGAAATATCTTTTCATAACGAAACCATTTCCAACGTTATTTTTCTTGATTTTTCCTCTCTTGTTGTTATTATTTGAGGTTATTAATGTGAGTATGTGTATGTTGACAACAATATGGACCGCAAGGAATGATATGTGTATTGGATGTGAGTTTGAATGCTTAATGTCTCAATAAGATAATGTATATTAAAATATTATCCCAACATGATGTATTTTTTCTCCTTTAAGGCTGACCAAATAACAGAGGAACAAATTGCAGGTATTTCTAAATAATTCATAAATACAAATACAAAATCTTTATTTCACTCAATTCCTTCTATTACAGAAAATATGAGGATAAACTAACACGAAACCTTATGTAAACGAGGCGTCTGTTTTGTAACTCTCTCTGATCTCTACCTCTCTATCTTTACCTCTCTATCTCTAACTCCCTATCTCTACCTCTCTATCTCTAACTCCCTATCTCTAACTCCCTATCTCTACCTCCCTATCTCTACCTCACTATGTCAACCTCTCTATCTCTACCTCTCTATCGCTACCGCCTACTCTCTACCTCTCTATATCTACCTCTCTATCTCTAACTCTCTATATCTACCTCTCTATATCTACCTCCCTATCTCTACCCCTCTGTTTCTACCTCTCTATCTCTACCTCTCTATCTCTACATCTCTATCTCTACCGCTCTATATCTACCTCTCTATCTCTACCTCTCTATATCTACCTCTCTATCTCTACAACTCTATATCTACCTCTCTATCTCTACCTATCTATATGTACCTCTCTATCTATATCTCTATATCTCTACCTCTCTATATCTTCCTCTCTATCTCTGCCACTCTATATCTACCTCTCTATCTCTACCTATCTATATGTACCTCTCTATCTCTATCTCTCTATCTCTACCTCTCTATATATTCCTCTCTATCTCTACCACTCTATATCTACCTCTCTATCTCTACCTCTCTATCTCTACCTCTCTATATCTACCTCTCTATATCTACCTCTCTATATCTACCTCTCTATATCTACCTCTCTATATCTACCACTCTATATCTACCTCTCTATCTCTACCTCTCTATCTCTACCTCTCTATATCTACCTCTCTATATCTACCTCTCTATATCTACCTCTCTATATCTACCTCTCTATATCTACCTCTCTATATCTACCTCTCTATATCTACCTCTCTATATCTACCTCTCTATATTTACCTCTCAATGTCGACCTCTCTATCATCTTTTTCTCCATATATCACTATATCTCCATTTTTTCATCCCACGATTTGTTATGGTTATTGGACTTAAACATTGGCTCATGGTCTGTGAATTAAGATAGATAAATGAATCGAGTTTTCATAAAATGAAATGGCTCTGGATTCTCTCCCCTGAACCAGGCGAGTTATAATTATCAAAGAAGTGGCAATATCTAAACTCACCGGGTTCATCCAATCAAAACACCTCTGGCATAATAAGGAAGCCAAAATATTGCTTCTTGTAAGTCTTCGTTCATTGTACTTTCGTTTTCAAAAATAAGTCTTAAATGTATTATATGTGTATCTATCTACATAGTCATTTCGTTTGATTAAAGAAACGAAAATATATCACAGCTTTTATAATTTCATAATTATACCGGCAAAAAGGAATGATTTAAAGTATGTTCAACACTTCCGTTTACAATGAACTATTCAACGACGACGCTCATATGACATGTGATTAGCTGGTACAAAACACAAAGTGTGTAGGCCTACACTTATATACGAGATATAGTTTTAGGTCACAGAAATACCCGAATAGTTACGATTTAGTCACATGTATACAACCAATGCCTAGAAAAAGGATATCTTTGCCCATGTAAAAAAGTTGATTAAGGAATGCAATAATAGATCAAATAATACCATGATTGATTAAGGAATGCAATAATAGATCAAAGAATGTAATAATGGATCAATGAATGCAATAGTAAATCAATGAATGCAATAATGGATATAGAAATACAATAATAGAATAAGGTATACCATGATTGATTAAGGAATGCAATAAAAGATCAAGGAATGCAATAACTGATCAATGAATGCAATAGTAAATCAATGAATGCAATAATGGATCAAGAAATACAATAATAGAATAAGGTATACCATGATTGATTAAGGAATGCAATAAAAGATCAAGGAATGCAATACTTGATCAATGAATGCAATAGTTAATCAATGAAAGCTATAACGGATCAAGAAATACAATAATAGAATAAGGTATACCATGATTGATTAAGGAATGCAATAAAAGATCAAGGAATGCAATAATCGATCATTGAATGCAATAGTAAATCAATGAAAGCTATAACGGATCAAGAAATCTAATAATAGAATAAGGTATACCATGATTAAGGAATGCAATAAAAGATCAATGAATGCAATAATGGATCAAGAAATACAATAATAGAATAAGGTATACCATGATTGATTAAGGAATGCAATAAAAGATCAAGGAATGCAATAATCGATCAATGAATGCAATAGTGAATCAATGAAAGCTATAACGGATCAAGAAATCTAATAATAGAATAAGGTATACCATGATTAAGGAATGCAATAAAAGATCAATGAATGCAATAATGGATCAAGAAATACAATAATAGAATAAGGTATACCATGATTGATTAAGGAATGCAATAAAAGATCAAGGAATGCAATAATTGATCAATGAATGCAATAGTAAATCAATGAAAGCTATAACGGATCAAGAAATACAATAATAGAATAAGGTATACCATGATTGATTAAGGAATGCAATAAAAGATCAAGGAATGCAATAATTGATCAATGAATGCAATAGTGAATCAATGAAAGCTATAACGGATCAAGAAATACAATAATAGAATAAGGTATACCATGATTGATTAAGGAATGCAATAAAAGATCAAGGAATGCAATAATTGATCAATGAATGCAATAGTAAATCAATGACAGCTATAACGGATTACGAAATACATTTATAGAATAAGGTTTACCATGATTAATTAAGGAATGCAATAAAAGATCAAGGAATGCAATAATTGACCAATGAATGCAATAGTAAATCAATGAAAGCTATAACGGATCAAAAAATACAATAATAGAATAAGGTATACCATGATTGATTAAGGAATGCAATAAAAGGTCAAGGAATGCAATAATTGATCAATGAATGCAATAGTAAATCAATGAAAGCTATAACGGATTAAGAAATACAATAATAGAATAAGGTATACCATGATTGATTAAGGAATGCAATAAAAGATCAAGGAATGCAATAATTGATCAATGAATGCAATAGTAAATCAATGAAAGCTATAACGGATTAAGAAATACAATAATAGAATAAGGTATACCATGATTGATTAAGGAATGCAATAAAAGATCAAGGAATGCAATAATTGATCAATGAATGCAATAGTAAATCAATGAATGCAATAATGGATCAAGAAATACAATAATAGAATAAGGTATACCATGATTGATTAAGGAATGCAATAAAAGATCAAGGAATGCAATAATTGATCAATGAATGCAATAGTAAATCAATGAAAGCTATAACGGATCAAGAAATACAATAATAGAATAAGGTATACCATGATTGATTAAGGAATGCAATAAAAGATCAAGGAATGCAATAATTGATCAATGAATGCAATAGTAAATCAATGAATGCAATAATGGATCAAGAAATACAATAATAGAATAAGGTATACCATGATTGATTAAGGAATGCAATAAAAGATCAAGGAATGCAATAATTGATCAATGAATGCAATAGTAAATCAATGACAGCTATAACGGATTACGAAATACATTTATAGAATAAGGTTTACCATGATTAATTAAGGAATGCAATAAAAGATCAAGGAATGCAATAATTGACCAGTGAATGCAATAGTAAATCAATGAAAGCTATAACGGATCAAAAAATACAATAATAGAATAAGGTATACCATGATTGATTAAGGAATGCAGTAAAAGATCAAGGAATGCAATAATTGATCAATGAAAGCTATAACGGGTCAAGAAATACAATAATAGAATAGGGTATACCATGATTGATTAAGGAATGCAATAAAAGATCAAGGAATCCAATTATTGTTCAATGAATGCAACAGTAAATCAATGAAAGCTACAACTGATCAAGGAATGACATGACTGATATCAATAATGCTCATAAAATGGTAAACTTGATGCATTTATTTGGCTATACTTCAGAGTTCAAAGAGGCGTTCAGTCTATTTGACAAAGATGGGGATGGCACCATTACCACCAAGGAACTGGGAACCGTTATGAGGTCTCTGGGACAAAATCCCACAGAGGCGGAACTCCAGGATATGATTAACGAAGTCGACGTTGATGGTGAGTAACTTGTCGAAACTTTGAACTTGACTCAATCCATCTGCTAAAATCAATCTTAAGCCAAAATTATCTATTCATTATTGTGATTTATTTTCTGCCAAAAAAGCCACTGCCAAGAAAAACAACCATAAGCAAGTACTCTATTTGTTCCAACGATTTTTACCAAATATTGGAGACAAATGTCACTTTTTATTTATTTTAAAAGGGAAAACATGTCATGATGGTGTAATAGTGGTGGCTAAGAATGAGACTGAAACGACCATCATGTATTACATTTCCTTTAATAAAAGCAAGTAATATAAAACCGCATTGGCATACAACGGTAATGGATGCCTTTAACAAGCAGATTCTTACAGAAAAGTATTGTATTTTGTTCATGAGTTAACAACTTTAAATCATTACTTGAGACAGTTGTTCCATGGTAGAGCACCGGCTATGGGGCACAGGGTTCGTGGGTCAAATAACATGAAAAGCAGGGTCCACCATGCAATTTTCGATGTTCCTTTCTCGGTGCACAAACAAGTTAGTTATCCAGGAAGCAGAATCGGGGGTTGTCTGCATAAGTTATAACAACGAGTTTAACAATCGATATTAAGCGGGAACGTGTGTGTTAATTCTTGAAATAAGGAATTTCTGCCACTATTGTTAATTCGCTTTTTTCGAATGACTTCATCAGAACCTTTCTACCTACGTCTTCTGTGTGTATATCCGATAGTGTCTGATGATGCGGCTATCTAAAAACTATAGACATTAAAATCATTGAGAGCAGAAAAAAAGCAAAACTTGGCTAACATCGTAGACGACTTGGGTTTGTTCGGAAATGGGTTGATATTCAGCCCAATGACTAACATGAAGGCATTGGTTAGTGTAACGTTGTTGAAGTTACACCTCTTTAAAGTTTGCTTAGCTCCGCACCAACCATTCTGATCTCGTTCCAATCTGTCCTTTCAACAGGAAACGGAACCATCGATTTCCCAGAATTCCTCACCATGATGGCGCGAAATATGAAGGACACAGATTCCGAGGAAGAGATCAAAGAGTCATTCCGAGTATTTGACAAGGATGGTAATGGCTTTATAAGCGCTGCAGAGCTGCGTCACGTGATGACAAACCTCAAAGAAAAGTTGTCCGACGAAGAAGTGGACGAGATGATTAAGGAAGCGGATATAGACGGCGACGGACAGGTTAACTATGAAGGTAAACTTGTAATCGACGGATTCATAAGCGTTTTATCCCTTTACCACATGACAGATTTTCGATTGTCCAAAATTCTTATGAAAGAGTTTGCAGACAACATTTCAAAATGTGATGAAATTGGAGAATAATCTACTGATAGGAAGGAAAACATTGTGGGAAAAAGAGAAATTGCTTGTTACAAGCAATTTTTCCTTTTCGTACAATGTTTTCCAGAGTAGTCTGCAACTACTTGGGTAGTCTGCAACTACTTGGTTAAAGTTCGTTATTGTTTGGTAATGGGTAAACTCTCAATCTTCCGTAATACTGCATTTTACATATACTTACTGAACGTGTCGAAATCCGTCAGTCTGTAGGAGTCTGTCCGTGTTAGTATGTCTCTCATTCTCTATGACCATACCTCTGTCTGTCTTTGCATATCCCTCGCCTGTTTCCGTCTCTTTTTTTGTTTCTCCGTGTTTGTCTAGCTGAATTTGTATTAACTTTTTATTTCTGATCCTGTCAATGTCTGTTTGTCTGAACGTATACGACTGTCAATATTCGTATAACCTTTTCGATTTTCCCATATTTTTGACTGTCTGTGAACGTCTCTATCTGTCTGTATTTGTCTGTGTGTCTTTGTATGTGCCCCTACTTGTCTGATTCTGTATCGCTGTAACCATATATGTCTGGTTATCTTTGTTTTTCTCGATCTGTCTGATTTTGTCTGTATATCTCTGTATGTGCTTGTTTTTGTCTGGTTCTGTATCGCCTTTTTTAAAAAATGTCCGTCTATCTATGTATGTCTCGATTTATCTGGGTTTTTTTTCTGTATGTCTTTGTGAGTATCCCTAATTTTCTGATTATGTACAGCTGTATCTAAATATTTCCGGCTGTCTTTATATGTCTCATTTGAACTAATTCTGTATGTGCCCCTAGTTGCCTGATTCTATATCGCCCTTTTCAAATATGTCCGGCTGTCTTAGTATGTCTTATTTTAACTGATTATGTCTGTGTGTCTTTGTAAGTGCCACTACGTGTCTGATTCTGTATTACCTTTTCCAAATACATCTGGGGCCCGTTTTACTAAACAGTTTACGCTTAAGATATGCGTAAGTCTAAAACAACAAGTCCTTTTATTTCAATATTTGGCAAAGCAATATTGCAAAGTAACACATCATTGGAATCGTCTCTCCGAGACGCTTCCAACGACGTGTCACATTGCAATATTGTACTTTCATTGACGATATTATCCATGTTAATCAATTATGACTTACGCAAACATTTTCCGTAAGTTGTTTAGTAAAACGGGCCCCAGGTTGTCTTCGCTGTTTCGATCTGACTGAGTTTGTATGTGTGTCTTCTTTGTATGTGCCACTGATTGCCTAGCTGTATCCAAATATTTCTGGCTATCTTTGTATGTCTCATTTTAACTTATTTGTATGTGCCCCTAGTTGTCTGAGACTGATTGACTGTATCCATATATGTCTGGTAGTCTTTGTATGCCTCAATCAGTCTGACTTCGTTTGTACCTGTCTCTTGTCGTCCGTTTGTGTCTATGTGTCTTCGTGTGTGTCCCATACATGTTCGAGTATGTTTCGTTTTCGTCGTATGTGTCATACTGTCTGTGTATGTTTCGATCTGTCTGTTTTAGTCTGTGTGTCTTTGTATTTGCCCATTCTTGTCTCTGATCCTGTATTGCTTTCTTTATATATATGTCTTACTGTTTTTGTATGCCTCTATTTGTCCGTTTGTGCATGTGTGTCTTTGTTCTTCCCCCTTCATGTCTTATTCTGCATTTTTATCACTTTATGCATATACATCTGGCTGTCTTTGTATGTCTCTATCCGTCAAATTCCGGCTATGTTTGCCTCTCTTCGTTTGTTTTTGTCTGTGTAATTATACTTTTTGTTGACATTTTGACATTATATTTCACTATCCACCTTTCTACCTTAATCTGTCTCTGTAAGTCCGTATATGCATGTCTTTCTATAGATCCTTGCCTTATATCTGGGTCTGCATCGGTGTCTGTCTATCAGAGATGTCGGTCTATCTGTTTGTCTGCCTCATCTTTCCGTTTGATCGTCTTTATTCGTATGGTTTTGTCTGTCTGAGGATGTCTATCGACCAGTCATTGCGAGTGCCAATACGTGTACATGTATATCTCCCTCTCTTTGTCTCTCTATTAACGTTGCAATTGTACCTCTCTCACCGTCTCTCTATTCATCTCCAAACATATTTCTCACCTCGTCGTTTTCCTAATAAAATCACGAATCTAAATTATCTTATTTTGTCTTTTCCAGAGTTTGTCAAGATGATGATGAGTAAATAATATACATGACTTGTCAGCCTTAACGTCGACATTAACAATCTTCCAAGGCAGAATACAACCTATAATATTTAAAGTACCGTGTAATTGGGTTATCATCCAACTGTTGAGGAAGTGTTGAAACAATATAAAAGACTCGCCAGCTCTCGCGTTGTTTTGAAATCAACATTGTGTGTATAATGACTTTGTAGAAGAATTATTGCGTTTCATTTGTGGTATTCGCAAGGGGGTATTCATTAGTTCAAATCACCTTAAAGTTCCTCAACATGAAATTTCACTTCTTATAAACCAACGAATAAAAGCTATTAATAAAAGGTTGCTAACTTTTAAAACGTTGTTTATGTCCTCTTCACAAGGCATTACCATACATGATATACTTTTTATGAATGCCATATGATCAAATGGTCAAACCTAATGCTGGTGGTATAGACCATAAATGGAAAAGGTACACGTACAATATGTGAACAAAAAGCGCTCTTTATGCGACCAATTTAGGCTGAAGAGACCGCATTAGTACCCCAAACCAGTCAAGTTGAAAAAAAACTGTTTCATGAAGCTTTCCTGTTTTCTTGTAGTATAAATACCGTAACTTCTTTATATCATGTTCCCGTGTAATTTCACTACTCGGTTATTTCGCGTTTTTATGCATAATCGTTTCCGACGTGTAATTCCAACGCACATTTCAAAACCTTGTTCAACATTTCAATTTTCTTACATACCCATTTAATTTCCGTAAAGACCTGTTGCTGGTTGAATATATCACAAAGGAAAAATGCGTAGGTATAAATTCACTGTGTTACAATGAAGCGCTCCGTCTCCGATCTACTGAGACTGAAGATGACGTCGTAGTTCCCAAACCAGTCGAGTTGGAATTAAAGGCTTTGCGAAGCTTTCCTGTTCATTTTTGGTACAAAATCAGTTTGGAAAATGATCAAAAGGTTTGCTGATATATCATTAGTGTTCTCGTGTACTTGACCTTCTCTGTAATTTAGCATATACATTTAGTTTCCGTACAACCTGCTGTTGGTTGTATAGCCGGAAAAGGGGTTAATACCGTATGAACAGAAATCGCGCTGTATGTTACCCATTGATGCGGAAGTGACCACCATAGTTCCCAATAAAATGCGGGTTAAGAACATATTGATGAAGCATTCCATTTTGTTTGGTGAACAAAATCCTTTTAAACGATCGACAACAAAGTTGTTATATCGTTTAAACTTATTTATTTTTCATCGATTGTGAAAAAAAAATCTTTCAATCACTGTCGATTCTGCTCTCAAATACGTAACTTGTACTCACGCCTAAGGTAGATTAATAAAATGTCGCCAGGCAGACCCCGCTACTCACGGGATTCAGACCCACCACCTCGTTTCCTGTAGGTGTTCTAGTGTATTTCAACTTCTCGGTTATTAGGCATATTTATGCATAATGGCTTTCCACGTGTAATTCCAGCCGCCGGTTTTTAACATAGTTCAATGATTCAATTCTCCAACACATACATTTTGTTTCCGTACAAAGCTATTACTGGTGGTACGGACCATAAGAGAAAAGGATATAGATACCCCGCATGAGCATAAACAACAATGGCAATCGGAACTACCCGGGTATTTCCGTGAGCTGAGAAATACACCTCAGATATACTGTAGGGTTACAGTATTTCGGTTAAATCGTCCACGGCATATCACCCATTTCCTCTTATCGTCCACGTTAAGTAGTTCAATGTATATATGGTCGTGTTGGACATCCTTTTGAATTATCTTTTATCGGTTACTCATACGAAATGGCGAAATTGTAAGTTGATATATTTGTAACTGTTTTCTTAATCAAATCAAACGTTTTTTTTTTAAATTTCACATTTAGGATCTATATTTAGAAACGAAAGCAAAGTGACGTAAGTCTCGCGAGAAACAATATGGCGGCATCCCTATTATCTCAGAGGCGTTTTCATTGGATAAACCAGATGCGTTCAGGTTACAACAATGGTTGACATAATATGATCGCTGCAGATATGTTATACTCGTCTCTGGTACCGTGCCATTGCTGATACCTTGTTATGTCCAAAAGTAGTCTAATTTGCATATATGCCAACCTCTTTCGACTGTTTCCCGCAGATTGGAATTGAAATCGTTAATCTCTGTACCAAGAACAACAGACATTAGAATGTTTCGCATCTGGATTGTGTGCCAACCGCCCCCTGGTGTCATAAGAAGAACTTTCCGATGACTATAGAGTGTCAAATATCAGTCAATTTCTCCCCGAAATTAACTCCAAATATTTGTTTCGAACATTTAGAATTGAGAACTTTGTGTTATTACGTTCTATCATCTGAGAGAAAGTAAGGGACATAAGTCTTAGAAATAGAGACCTAAACTGTGTACCAGAGTTGACTCCCTTGAACACTCCTTTACCCTTCACGATTTAAAGAAACAATTGAAAGTGATCTCCTGGTTTTTTATGCAAATATATGTAAACTTCATATAGAATAACATTTTGGTTTGTGGGGTATTTTAACATCTGCCTGTTATTGTCTTTCTATCTCAAAAAAAAGTCTGCTCAAACGAACACATTGTTTCTCTCCAACCATTGGTTCTTGCCAACCATGTTCTTTCTATTCGTGCCTCTGTACCCATATGACTGTTTTTGTAATTGTACTATTGATGTCTATTCTGGTTAATCGTTATTTTTTTTATAATTGATATCGTGATGGTAAGACAGCCTATGGTTCGAATATACCAACCTATAGTGCCCATCACGAAGCGCCATGCCTTAACTTGTTTATATGGCATCAGTATGGTACTAATGTTCACTTATACGTTTTCTTCTTTCTACTAACCCCTAGAACGCAGGGTAATTTTTCTGAAAAATGATGTTTGCTTCGTCTGCTTTCCAAAACCTTAAACATCTATAGATGGTAGGAAATCAGTAGGTTTCATTCCCTGGCAAATCCTGATAGTAGATTGGATCTGTATACACTCCTATTTGGTAATGATCCCCTTACTTTTGATGAAACTGAAGTAAGATATGTTTTTGTCCACAATCATATTTAGAAAATAATGCAAACGATTCAATTAAGGATTTGTCGTATTTATCGTTCATTCTATTACAGCCCCTCTCTTTTTCCCCCTCTATCTATATATGTCTCTTTTTATCTGTATCAACCATTCTCGCTGTGAATTTACTTTTACATTTTCTCTGTAAATTTACAATTACTTGTATCATGTTCCTCGTATTAAATTGCGCAACATGATCATACTTAAGTAAGGAACTCGACAAGCTTAGATATTCCGTCCTAATCATTTTGTAAATGTATTGTTAACCAATATATTAAGTTTAGACGAACGCCCCTGACTGTTTAAGGGAGACTACTGCGAGGAGTCTGATCGATTATATATTCGTTTTACAGGAGTTATCTCTCTTTGATCGTCAAATATTCAAACATGGATGAATCTTATATGATCAGATGCCGTTCATCCGAAAACTTTATCCCAGGAAAGTAAATCGACCGACGGGGTATGATGGCACAGTTAGTTTATATCTACACCGCAGTTACCCATATTAGTTAGATCTAGACCTCTAAACTTCCTCAACAAATCATATGCAGAGAAACTATGTAGGCATCATTTTCGTGTTTAATCTGTCACAAAAGTAGTAAAATCTTTGGAATGAAAATACATCATATGGATAAAGTTTGCTTAAACAAACCAGTATCCCAAGACAACATGAAAGACTTTGGATAATCGTCAAAATATGTCACTACAAATAAGGGCTCGATTTACATATTTTCTGAATTATTAACCTTTCGTTAGTAAGCAGAGAAATAGTTGTTTTAAGTCAAGTTTCAGAAGTGGTTCTAAATTGTATAGAATGAGGCCCTTATATCGACGACCTGTTTTGCAATAACATTGATTGCTGTCAATATCATTACAAAACGATTTGTTAGAAAGACCTTAGATTAAAATGACAATAACTACAGGGGTACGAAGACTCTGTTTGAAACTGTTTTGCCAAATTACCATGTTACATTTATAAACGTTGTTGTCAATACATATTGACTGCAAACAACGAATCTAGATCCATGAGAACGGATATATTAACGTTCGTATACCACGTGACTGATCAAATGCGTCGACAAGCCTAATTAGGTTGGGCAATGACCGACAAGCGTAAGGGAGGTTCCCTTTCAATAAAAAAGCGTCCATCATAAATCTACATTACATGTAATTGACAATTTAATCAATCATGTTTGGTAGATTTATATCTTGAAATGAACATAGTTCAAAACCCGTTTTAAGGATCAATATGCTGTCTCACTTAAAACATCGGATCTTTAATATTTTGTAGATGAAGACGCGATCGTTCCGAGCAAATTCTTTTCTTGCTACGGTGTTTTCATAAGGATCTAACGTTGTTTACTAACATTGAATCTTTAGGAAATTAAATAAATTTTTACAACGAAAATACTATTTCGTGAATTTATATTTCATATCCGATATTTCCTGGTTTCAAGATCTTAAACTGTTTTCAGCTTTAACTCATAGAAAGGAAATACAATTTTGAACGATAGAAAAAAGAACAAACTTAAGAGATCTAGTTAAAGGTGTAGATACCGACTCAGAATTCCGGGTAAAAGCGTGTCAATCGACCTCCGTGGCTCTATGGTCAGGACCTTTACCTTGTAATAAACAGGCTACTCTGCAAGTGTGTTTGAATCTTGGCTCGGCCAGGTTCGAATTTGAAGATTTAATTACCATAAAGCGATCGTATGGACGTTATACCCTGATTAATAAGTAAATGAATTACCAAACCATTCCCCCCATGATAGAAGTTGTGGCTTGATAAAATTGAAAGCAAAAGCAAATAACAGGTTTAGCATTAAAAGAAAATATACAGTGTATTTGTCAAATTGGGTAGATAAATATGTCGCAAAAGAATGAATTCTTATTTGACCATTTCCCAAACAAATAACGACATTTGACCACTTTGTTGCAGATGACTTTAGACGTCGTTTTGGGAAAAGGAGAAATTGCTCGTAACGAGCAATTTTTTCCTTTTCTCATAATGTTTTCTGCCCTATCAGAAGATTATTTAAGATTATTCATCATTTTAAAATGTCGTCTGCAAACTCTTTCAATTTGGGACAGTAAAAGATTTGTTGTTTTTGGAAAGGGTTAAAAATGATGGATTCTAAAGAGTAAAGGAGGCAATAAAGTAGTTTTGCAGTTTCCTTCCACCTATAAGCTGGATAAGATGTAACAAACGAAAACCCCGTCAACGCAAGCTGTCACCTTGAAACGTAACCGAAATATGTTGAAAACGGGGTCAATCAAACAAATAAATGTATTTGCTAATAATACAAAATATCTGAACTAACATCAGAAACTCAGCCAGTCGCTCGTCTGAATTGATATTTCAGGGTTCTAAGTTCAGGACCCTAGTTCAAACAAGATTAATTTCGATCTTTTATAAAGTCAATGCGACATGTTTTAGTCGGTTTTCTTTACATGAAAGCTGTGAGTTATTGAATGTAATTCGCTTAACTAGAAAACATTGTACTGTTTGAAGAAAAATACCAGCAACGTAGCTAGGTGCACCGACCAAGGTGATACGACTGAAACCCCGTAAACATGACTGCAAAGTCCCACCTCTCTAACAAATCAAACTATATACATATACTACATATACTTCTGAAGGAATACATTTTTAAAAGCCTTTCACATTTTGTTTTGATTACAGATTGGCTTTTTATTGATTTGAATTACAACCCGGTCCAATTCGATTTCTTAATAGATTATTCAATAACATAACACTCTTGCGTTAATCTTTTAATTTGAAAGTGACATTGCGAATTCTTCTCTGTCTCAGTCATCCTGTTAACCAATTACCTCATATAGTTAAACAGACAATCAGCGGAAGACACATTTAGGAAATCTTAGTTACAAAAGAAGAAATTGCTCATGCCCGGCACTTTCTATTTTTTTTTTATAAAGTTCCGCCACTATAAAGTGATGTCACCATATAATTGAATGTGTACTAGTCGCAAACCGGACAAGGTAATAGTTAACGTTGAATGGTTTCCATTAGCTCTGATATTCAATAAACTGGTCCATTGTACACTTCGTGTATTGTTGGTAGACTGACATTTTGGTTTGTGGAGTGGAATCTTCAACATTCACCCAGTAGTGTTAGCTGTGTTGGTTGGGTTTCCGATTTAAAGTACAGCAGGGATCTCGACCAAGACTCTGTCTGTTGTTTAATGTATTCTATGGGTTAGTTATTCCCCACCACCGGAGGGTGGTCTCCGGTGGTGTTCATGTAGTCAAAAAATTGAGAAGTATTTGTAGGGAAATACAAAGGAACACGAATAGTTTCAATGGCTGGCAAAATATGAGTGGCATTCATTTCAAACGATATAAACCCTAAATCGAATATAACCTAATTAAATTCCATCATCACATGCGCTTGCTGTTAAAGAAACGCTTATTGTCTGGTAACGATTCATTGATTACTTATTGGTGAATAGTGAAACCTAGTAGATAACCCCATACCCTCACCGGCCTGGTAAGGCTGTGTAACATCGGTCCTACAGACGCTCAAATAGGTCATGTGCTCTTGTCGCTATTCAAGCATAACATTGAAGACACGTCGAGTGTTGACAGTTTAAGGGTTTTAATCCAACCTATTTATCGAAAGAGGTTCCTTTTTGCACACCTGCAAGCAAACAACGAGAATAAATTCTATTTCATGCCAGTGATGAACATCTTTAGTTTCTAGAAAAAATCAAACACGGTCACAAACTCTGAAAACAAACGAGTCATGTATTTCCTCATATATCTTGTTATATTGTGTTTAAGGCCGTTTTCAATAGTATTTCAGTCATATCTCGTCGACCGGCGCTCTAATACATGTCCCTCCTTGTACCCTACCAGAACATCACAAGCAGCTGACTGTATTCCCACATCAACGCAATTGAACATTGTTTAGAGACGAATAGAGTATGTGACATTGACTTTATTGAACGTCTTAAAGAACGTTGGTCGACCAGGGTATTGACGCCAGAACCTTTGTATTCCAACCGATTGCGTTAACGAGGTGTATCATCCTCGAGGAGACAACATGGCCATTACTAATTGTTCCAAAACAATCATTCACATACATTTGGACAATAAGAAAAACTATTATTATTCTGAGATTACCACCTCTGATGAGCCTATGCTATTTGCACAGGTAAATACAGCTGTTAAAGTTCTTTAAATAATACATTAGTCTTGAACCAATTACTTTAGAATTGGCCTAACCAATCTGATTTGTATATCCGTAGGCAAAGCCCAACAAAGTTTCACGTTGGTTGTCTTTCCCAAGATTTGCCATGCGAATTCATTACATTGGCTTAAAATTCTTTATGTCACAAATGTAAGTTAGATTTATCATCCGGTACTCGTTACTTGTAAGAGGGAAGTGGAGTTAACGTAAGAAGGTAAGAAGGTAATGATGATGAATTTGTTAGCGGGAGTAAAGGCGATTAACCGTTTCACCCCCATCTTTGAACGCATGAGAGTGTGGCATTTATCCATTGTGCAATTCTATAATAGATTTAATCGAATTCATTTAGGAAGGAATTTGTCATTTAACGTCGAGGCATGTAAAAATCCGCATACTTTCATTGCTGCTGTTGATGAACCATGTTAAGGTTATTTAAGTACGAATTCCTTAACACGACATTGCCTTTATATCAAATTCTATATGTACATGTATTCTAAAACCATTTAACCCAATAAATGAGAATAGAAGACATTCTTTATGACAGACCCGTCCTCTTATGGCGCATGTTTTAACTAGAAGAATTATGTTGGTGTGTCTCACAAGAAATTGTTTTGCCATTATTGCGGTTTGATACCGTGTAGATGAAAGGCCGGGTTACCGTTCAATTGTTTGCCATTTTTGAACCGATTTTTACGAACTATTTCAAACATATTACCTGAAGGTATGTTTGTTTATTTCATTTTGGTCTAACGCCAGATTAAACTTCTCATCAGCTACACTTAAGTTTAAGCGGCCAGTATACTGGCCGCTTAAATTACTCGTGATTTCTATAGTAAATCAATTCTACCATGCTGATGGATTAGACAAGTAAATCGTGTCGTGTCCTAGGACACTGAACAAGGAAATAATCATGATACGATGAATTTTGCTCGGACCATATCAGACATGCATTCATAACGGGCATACTGTAAGTATGGTTAAAAGGGGACCGTTCACTGATTTAATGCAGCTTTCAACAATGTTTTCGTTATCTCACACAGGACAATATCCTGACACCTGATTAGTCTGAAATGAGTGGCTTCTTTCCCATTTGTGTCGTCTTACCAAGCAATGAGAGACAGATATATCAGGTTATGTCTATCTGCCTCCGGCAACATCTTACTTAGAAAAACAACACATTAAGTATTGGAAAACTAAACTTAGTAGCGTTTACCAAAATAATATTTATGCAATGTTTTGTGTAAAAGAGATGGTTGAATCAGTTGTAGCGTTCATATAAAGGGAAAATTAGATAGTATGGTGGGCTATTTCTCAAAAGATTTGAGATAGTTAAAAGAAAATCAAATCAATCAAACCTTTAGATATTCCTTGGTTACCCAAAGGTCACCCTCGTTTATAATGTAATGTTATCAGATATTCATACTAGTTTATCTGTCATTTTAACTGACTAGTCTCGAAATTCATCATTATAATGAGACGATTCCTCCTCCTGTTGTCACAATAATAGTTATTCGATTTGAAGGAAAACCACTACTAGTGTTTATGGTTCAAAATATATCGTCTGCTAGTGAGTGTGGTACAAACTTTCTTGGGCTATCGCGTAAAACGGATGTGGAATGAAAAGAAAATAATCAAAAATTCAACTGACTCACTTTGAATCGGTCATTCAAGTACAAATATAAACATGCGGTTCAATGTATCGTTTTAATTGTATGGATTGGTAGTTTGCAAAAATAACACATATTTGATACATCGATCATTTATGAATTTATTATCGGATATGTCATTTCATGAGTCAGCGATAATATCAACGGTTCGTGCAAGACTATACTAAGTTATTTACTTTTGTGACGGACTATCGGGACTAACTGTTGTCTCACACTGATCCCTCGATACATACTTTGAAGTATAACGAACTCGTTTTAAAGAATTGTGGTTTCTCAGAATGATCATGTGCTGAATTATAGCACATATGATTATCCTCACACCTTTATTACACAAAACTCAACTTTGTCGCATATAAAGAACATCTCAGAAAATGGGCATTTCATCACAATGGTATCCAGCACTTTCTGCCCATCGTCATAAAAGATTTGAGTTTTTTTGTATTTTTGTAGATTTCTATACCAACTAGTGACAAATCCCCCTGTTAGGTAATTAGTTAAAGTTTCTTTGAAATGTATAGTTACTAACCAGTCTATGTATCGTGCTCAACGACATATTTCGCTTTTCTTGTATTCTTATTTAAAATATAAATCAGTCATTCATCAACGTCATCACGCATTTAGCATTACGACATCATCTCATTGAAACAAAATAGGAAAACAATAATAGTTTAACCATTTCATTTATCCTCTATTGCATAATGTGTTAAGTACTTGGATATCATATCCGTTAAACAATGAATGCGAACACAAAATATCTACACCAATTAATTCGTAAGCTATTTCACGTGTTCTAAAATTAAAGCTATTTGATTAATAAGGATTTTACTTAGAACCACACTTCGTTTTTCTTAAGCATATGTTTATCATAGTTGGAGGAATATTCTAGTTAATCTACCCAATGTCAAATGAGCTACTGTTCGACTCGGTATCCGGGCAAAAGTCGATTAAGATTCGAAAAAATCGTCAACAGACAGTATGCTAAAATAATGCTATACCGAGCTTTACAATGGAAAACGCGGAAAAACATTGTGTGGCATTCACCCTTACTGTCGGAAGTAAATGAGTCAACATTTGGATGATTCAAAGCAGTAGCCGATTAATTATTGACGCTGATGAAACGGTTATTGAGTAGTGAGTACATTTGTTATACCCTTTTGCCTAGATCGACATTTGATACTTTTAAACCATACTGTATTTGAAAAGAAAATATGTGCGTGTTTACAAAAGAAAATTAGTAATTATGAAAGCAGTACTTCCTTTAATTATAGCAATTTCATCACCCCGAAACATATTAACCATTTATTTATAGAAAACTAACCTGTTCTGGTCGATTTATTCGCGGTCGTCTGCCCAAAAATGGAATCGTATCGAACAAGGGAAAGGTTTATGTCTAGAGAGTTTAACTGGGTACAGTATATACAATATACTGGTACATGTACCGTTTTGTCATAGGATACTGTAGAAGAGATGAACCATATCCCCTGTAAGTAAAAGGTAATCGACTTTTAGGAAGCGAAGATGTCTAAGCCTCTGTCAAAATTCTTGATTCGTTAAGTCATGCTTTTGGTAATACATGTACATGTGCATTAGGCCCTGTATCTGGAACGTATGTTTGTCGAAGATTTCTTCATGTCGATTAATATAGTATTTCGTTCCTTTTGTCCCCTTTATTTCTATATAATTCGAGCCCGGGTAACGTGTTCTCATTAGAGTACAGGACCCTGAGTTAGAGACCCACCTCGGCTAATACTCTCTATGGTGTTTAACGAGGTCTCTGGTTTTAGAAGCAAAAGTTTAACGCCTGAGAAACCCGACAATAGAAATTCTTATCATAACCATCGATGTGGTTGGTTATGTAACTACTGGTGGTTTGTTATGACAATTTGCAATAGGTATGGCGCGAATCAGATGGTTATGTAACAACTGATGGTTTGTCATGACAATTGGCAATAGGTATGGCGCGAATCAGATGGTTATGTAACAACTGATGGTTTGTCATGGCGATTGGCAATAGGAGTGGCGCGAATCAGATGGTTATGTAACTACTGGTGGTTTGTCATGGCAATTGGCAATAGGTATGGCGCGAATCAGATGGTTATGTAACTACTGGTGGTTTGTCATGACAATTGGCAATAGCTGTGGCGCGAATCAGATGGTTATGTAACTACTGGTGGCTTGTCATGACAATTGGCAATAGGAATGGCGCGAATCAGATGGTTATGTAACTAGTGGTGGTTTGTCATGACAATTTGCAATAGGTATGGCGCGAATCAGATGGTTATGTAACTACTGGTGGTTTGTCATGGCAATTGGCAATAGGTATGGCGCGAATCAGATGGTTATGTAACTACTGGTGGTTTGTTATGACAATTTGCAATAGGTATGGCGCGAATCAGATGGTTATGTAACTACTGGTGGTTTGTCATGACAATTGGCAATAGGAATGGCGCGAATCAGATGGTTATGTAACTACTGGTGGTTTGTTATGACAATTTGCAATAGGTATGGCGCGAATCAGATGGTTATGTAACTACTGGTGGTTTGTCATGACAATTGGCAATAGGAATGGCGCGAATCAGATGGTTATGTAACTACTGGTGGTTTGTCATGACAATTTGCAATAGGTATGGCGCGAATCAGATGGTTATGTAACTACTGGTGGTTTGTCATGACAATTGGCAATAGGTATGGCGCGAATCAGATGGTTATGTAACTACTGGTGGTTTGTCATGACAATTGGCAATAGGTATGGCGCGAATCAGATGGTTATGTAACTACTGGTGGTTTGTCATGACAATTGGCAATAGGTATGGCGCGAATCAGATGGTTATGTAACTACTGGTGGTTTGTCATGACAATTGGCAATAGGTATGGCGCGAATCAGATGGTTATGTAACTACTGATGGTTTGTCATGACAATTGGCAATAGGTATGGCGCGAATCAGATGGTTATGTAACTACTGATGGTTTGTCATGACAATTGGCAATAGGTATGGCGCGAATCAGATGGTTATGTAACTACTGATGGTTTGTCATGACAATTGGCAATAGGTATGGCGCGAATCAGATGGTTATGTAACTACTGATGGTTTGTCATGACAATTGGCAATAGGTATGGCGCGAATCAGATGGTTATGTAACATGGTTTGTCATGACAATTGGCAATAGGTATGGCGCGAATCAGATGGTTATGTAACTACTGGTGGTTTGTCATGGCAATTGGCAATAGGTATGGCGCGAATCAGATGGTTATGTAACTACTGGTGGTTTGTCATGACAATTGGCAATAGGTATGGCGCGAATCAGATGGTTATGTAACAACTGGTGGTTTGTCATGACAATTGGCAATAGGTATGGCGCGAATCAGATGGTTATGTAACTACTGGTGGTTTGTCATGAGATTTTGCAATAGGTATGGCGCGAATCAGATGGTTATGTAACTTCTGGTGGTTTGTCATGACAATTGGCAATAGGAATGGCGCGAATCAGATGGTTATGTAACAACTGGTGGTTTGTTATGACAATTTGCAATAGGTATGGCGCGAATCAGATGGTTATGTAACTACTGGTGGTTTGTCATGACAATTGGCAATAGGAATGGCGCGAATCAGATGGTTATGTAACTACTGGTGGTTTGTCATGGCAATTGGCAATAGGTATGGCGCGAATCAGATGGTTATGTAACTACTGATGGTTTGTCATGACAATTGGCAATAGGAATGGCGCGAATCAGATGGTTATGTAACAACTGGTGGTTTGTTATGACAATTTGCAATAGGTATGGCGCGAATCAGATGGTTATGTAACTACTGGTGGTTTGTCATGACAATTGGCAATAGGTATGGCGCGAATCAGATGGTTATGTAACTACTGGTGGTTTGTCATGACAACTGGCAATAGGTATGGCGCGAATCAGATGGTTATGTAACTACTGATGGTTTGTCATGACAATTGGCAATAGGTATGGCGCGAATCAGATGGTTATGTAACTACTGGTGGTTTGTCATGACAATTGGCAATAGGTATGGCGCGAATCAGATGGTTATGTAACTACTGGTGGTTTGTCATGACAATTGGCAATAGGTATGGCGCGAATCAGATGGTTATGTAACTACTGGTGGTTTGTCATGACAATTGGCAATAGGTATGGCGCGAATCAGATGGTTATGTAACTACTGGTGGTTTGTCATGACAATTGGCAATAGGTATGGCGCGAATCAGATGGTTATGTAACTACTGGTGGTTTGTCATGACAATTGGCAATAGGTATGGCGCGAATCAGATGGTTATGTAACTACTGGTGGTTTGTTATGACAATTTGCAATAGGTATGGCGCGAATCAGATGGTTATGTAACTACTGGGTGGACAATTTAGGTATGGCGCGAATCAGATGGTTATGTAACTAATGGGCAATAGGTATGACAATTGGCAATAGGTATGGCGCGAATCAGATGGTTATGTAACTAGTGGTGGTTTGTCATGACAATTGGCAATAGGAATGGCGCGAATCAGATGGTTATGTAACTAGTGGTGGTTTGTCATGACAATTGGCAATAGGTATGGCGCGAATCAGATGGTTATATAACTACTGATGGTTTGTCATGACAATTGGCAATAGCTGTGGCGCGAATCAGATGGTTATGTAACAACTGGTGGTTTGTCATGACAATTGGCAATAGCAGTGGCGCGAATCAGATGGTTATGTAACTACTGGTGGTTTGTCATGACAATTGGCAATAGCTGTGGCGCGAATCAGATGGTTATGTAACTACTGGTGGTTTGTCATGACAATTGGCAATAGGTATGGCGCGAATCAGATGGTTATATAACTACTGATGGTTTGTCATGACAATTGGCAATAGGTATGGCGCGAATCAGATGGTTATGTAACAACTGGTGGTTTGTCATGACAATTGGCAATAGCAGTGGCGCGAATCAGATGGTTATGTAACTACTGGTGGTTTGTCATGACAATTGGCAATAGGTATGGCGCGAATCAGATGGTTATGTAACTACTCGTGGTTTGTTATGACAATTTGCAATAGGTATGGCGCGAATCAGATGGTTATGTAACTACTGATGGTTTGTCATGACAATTGGCAATAGGAATGGCGCGAATCAGATGGTTATGTAACTAGTGGTGGTTTGTCATGACAATTGGCAATAGGTATGGCGCGAATCAGATGGTTATGTAACTACTGGTGGTTTGTCATGACAATTGGCAATAGGTATGGCGCGAATCAGATGGTTATGTAACTACTGGTGGTTTGTCATGACAAAATAGGCAATAGGTATGGCGCGAATCAGATGGTTATGTAACTACTGATGGTTTGTCATGACAATTGGCAATAGGTGTGGCGCGAATCAGATGAACCTAAGTCGCAGTATTTCAGCTTTTTTCGAATTCCTTATGATTGCACAAGGCGAAATTGATGAAGGGTTGGCTTAGCAAAAAGTAGTGTTCTTGTGAGAAATTACCAGTAAAGCAAAATCTTCACTATTAATGAGATTCTGTTGTATTTGCTGTGACGAGCAAATTACCCTTTTGACACAATGGTTTCTATCTAATGACACAGATACATGTTCGTCATGTGCTATTGCTTCCAAATTGGACCAGTACCAAATACCTCTATGGGGGAATTGGATGGGTGTAGATGATATCGAGAGGGTAGGTGTCGACTGTTTGCCTACATGCTAGATGGTGCGACGATGGCATGTCCGCCATGTCATGCCAGGTACCTTGTCGTGAATTAGCGTCCTATAATTATCCCGACTATCCTACACCTACAGGTGTAAAGACCCGACAAGATGCCACCAATGCTGGTGTTGCGCTTATCTTATCCTTATGCATTGCGTGCGTGCACAACACATTTCAATGTAAACCTTGGTCTAATCGGAACAATCTTGTGGCGAGATTTTACGAGATCTCAAACAAAAGATGCCGACCAGTCAATGGTCCATGCAATGTAACATAGTCATTCCAGCGATAGAGAAAAGAGATAGGACACTTTGTTTTGAATAGTTGTGGCATTTTATCGCATGTTTCGGTAAGAGATACCCTAACTTAGGTGTCGGTTTGTACTACGGAGCAAACCTCATGACGCGTTTGTTTCTACGGGGATGTTTGGGGGAACTTCAATGCACACAACCGGAACTCCTCGGGTATTTCCGTGACCTGTGAAATACACCTCGGATATAAGTGTGGGGTTACACTTTTTCGGCCTCGGCCTATAACACATTTCCTAAGCATGCACGTTAAGTAGTTCAACATGTATGGAAATGTTGGACATCCTTTTAAATCATTTTTTATCGGTAACTCATACGAAATAGCGAATTATAAGTTGTGACATGTATAATTGTTTCCTTAATCAAATTAAACGACTTTTTAGATTTCACATATAAGATCTATTTTTGAATACGAAAATAAAGTGACGTCATTCTCGCAGGAAACAATATGGCGTCATCCCTATTAATTCAGAGGCGTTTTCATTGTATAAACCCGATGTGTTCAGATTGCAATGCACAATGACATACAGAACACATCGGATTCATAACGAAAGGTTGCCTTCGAGTTATTGTTGAGTGGCGATAGTTAGTTTGATTTGGGTTTAAGGCCGTTTCAGTTGTACAATATCTATATCACGGCGATCAGAGCACCAATCCATGCTTCTGAAAATTCCAGGCCAAAATAAACATAGTACATCGGCGGTAAGTTACCAATAATAAACCATGTCGTACTCACTTCGTAGACTCAGGTCTATGGTTTAAAGATCCGACACTCGACCGACTGAGATATTTGTCTTTGATATGCCTTTGGTAGTTGTACAACGTGTATCGTATAAACTCCTCTAGTGTATACCTGATTTTACGTGAGAGGCAGTCTCCCAATGAGAGGAAATAGTTCGATTTCTCCTGACGGGCACACACAAACAGTGAAATAAAGCGTCTTCCTCAACCCATGATGAGCGAGGCATCACCATATAATGGATAATTATGGTGACAGAATGTAAAAACCAAATAGGTTAAAAAGACAGGAACACACTTGATAAAGTTATATCTTATTATGGACTATTCACCATGTCAACTACTGATGCCCGGCGGATTTACAATACAGTATGCGCCGAATGATCCACAACGTTACGTTATTGACATATAACACCGTAAAGTGATGATGGAAGTTTTGAAATTTTTCGACATATCCTATCCTTTATGTTGTTTTTCAGTGAGGTATCTTACTTCCCTTACAAGGCCGTAAAGCGGTGTTTTCTGTCTAATGTATCAAACTAATTGCCAATTTATAAACTACACTTCCGATCTTTAAGTATTTTCTGTAAACCCTTATTTTACTGGAACCGACTTCATGCTTATGCAAACAGATAAGGTGCAGGACAGCCGCCAAGTTATTTGGCAGCTGGCCTGTGATCTAACCTGTTTGCCACTCTGTGTATCCTTTCTCATAACAATTAAGCAGATAATTAGGTTTTGGAAAGCAATCGACACAAAAATTTAATTTTAGAAAATTACCCAGCATTCCAACGGTTAATGTTGCTAACAGCCACGATACTGTTGAAAACAACGCCCTATCCGATAAACAATTGACAATACAAATGTCATTGATTTGAGTAACATGATTGCTACATCTAACAGACTGAAACCAGACTTTTGATGAATATTCCAAACCAGCCGATTTAAACCGACTTTAATGAAGACATCTAGAAACCTCTTTCTTCATGTCCCCCCAGTATGCCTTGTCACCCGTACTGTGACACACGCAATGTACTCAATGCTGTGTTTGTAACACATCACATACCGATACATTACCGAAACCGGATATTCTTGTCAGACCGATCTTGACCGATGTTTAACGAAGACTCACGGAAACCGTTATACACGCAATGTACTGAAACAATGTTTGTGACGCGTCACAGACTGAAACTCTAGCGGATCAGGAAATCCCCAATCAACCACAATAAACGATTCTTTGTAGTTCACTGTGGCTGCTTGATATGTTGGATACTCTTTTGTCGAGTTCATAACGACCGTATCTCTTTCAATATAGCGGTGAGGATGGAATGCTTTGGTGTACATTGATGATTTAATTATCAAAATATATTGACTGAACTGAAAAGAAACAATGTTCTGTAATTCGTATTTTTACGACTATTTGATATTTCTGATACTTTCGCTTTATCTTCTTTATCGAGATGAATCAATTCATTGGTTACAGCCAATCAAGTCAAAGCGATCATAGTAAATGAGGACAGAATCAGGTGCCTTCTAACGATTTAATAGTCCAGTAGTCTAAGACTAAATGGCTTTCTATGTACTGTTTAAGGGTGGTAACACGAAACAATATTGTCTGTAGTTCAAAGTGCATGGTTGGTATGTCAGTTATTTCAGTGGTTAACGAAATGTGACGGTAATAGGGTTTATGTATAAATTCTACTTCTACAGTCTCACTGTAGCAAAACACTGAACCTAGGCACATTCCTAGTTCTTACCGTTAGCAGCGTTAATGGAGGAAATAGAAATTAGACGACAGGAGGTCATAAAATGTCACAGAAGGAAACAGTAAAGATATAGTTTTATCGTAAATAACAATGTTAGGTTAGCAATTTACATCTAACACTGACGATACCTTTGTTGTCCCTTCTCAGCTAGGACATGAATTGTCAACCAAACAGAACTAAAACTGAACGTTCAAATGCATGATGTTTGTTAACAATATGAGAATTTTATGATAGTATGGAAAAAGGAAGAAAGTGCTCATAACATGACCAACTTTTACTAACAAAACGGTTCACACAATCTTCCTCTCCTGTAACTCTAATGTAGTGTCACCATATTGACTGGGACAAAAAGTGTTGAGAGGTCTCCCGCACGTTTTTCATCATCCAGGGTATTGAATAGAACCACTTGTGAAAAGCATAGCAAAACCCGGGACGATGCACGTAAACCAGATTTAAGGGGTTGTCTTTCCCGTCCCCCAAGGCGATGACCTATGCCCTTAACCATTGATCTCTTTTGTTAATCACGGATCTAAGAAGATACAAGATAGATTGACGAATCTATTCAATGTTACACGACCTTTTTTGAACGGGATTGAGTGTGTGTTGGTCATTAATTTTGAAACATTGAGTGTTTTATCTCACATTTTGCATCATTTATCAAAGGTGATATATGAGTCTTTATATGCGTATTACTATAACCAGTATATTTTGTCATGGACAACCAATCGATTTTCAGCTGTTTTAATTCTCGATACTATGACTTGAACAATAAGCATGAACCTAAGTAGGAATAAATAAACACTATCCATCATTGACAAAAACCTGATGATTAATAATCAATTACACCTTTAATGAGCCGTTTTGCCTTTACTGATAACTTTTCTATCGTAACATCTTTTTCATAACCTGTAATCCAAACATAACAAACAAGCCAGTAACCCAAACCCATCAACCAGCCAGTAACTCAAACCCATCAACCAGCATGTAACCCAAACCCATCAACCAGCCAGTAACCAAAACCCATCAACCAGCCAGTAACCCAAGCCCAATCAACCAGCATGTAACTCAAACCCATCAACCAGCATGTAACCCAAGCCCATCAACCAGTCAGTAACCAAAACCAATCAACCAGCCAGTAACCCAAACCCATTAACCAGCATGTAACCCATACCCATCAACCAGCATGTTACCCAAACCCATCAACCAGCATGTAACCCAAACCCACCAACCAGCATGTAACCCAAACCCACCAACCAGCATGTAACCCAAACCCATCAACCAGCATGTAACCCAAACACATCAACCAGCATGTTACCCAAACCCATCAACCAGCATGTAACCCAAACCCATCAACCAGCATGTTACCCAAACCCATCAACCAGCATGTAACCCAAACCCATCAACCAGCATGTAACCCAAACCCATCAACTATTCAGTAACCCAAACCCATCAACCAGCATGTAACCCAAACCCATCAACCAGCATGTAACCCAAACCCATCAACCAGCATGTAACCCAAACCCATCAACCATTCAGTAACCCAAACCCACCAACCAGCATGTAACCCAAACCCATCAACCAGCATGTAAGCCAAACCCATCAACCATACAGTAACCCAAGCCCAATCAACCAGCATGTAACCCAAACCAATCAACCAGCATGTAACCCAAGCCCAATCAACCAGCATGTAACCCAAACCCATCAACCAGCATGTAACCCAAACCCATCAACCAGCATGTAACCCAAACCCACCAACCATTCAGTAACCCAAACCCATCAACCAGCATGTAACCCAAACCCATCAACCAGCATGTTACCCAAACCCATCAACCATTCAGTAACCCAAACCCATCAACCATTCAGTAACCCAAACCCATCAACCAGCATGTAACCCAAACTCATCAACCAGCATGTAACCCAAACCCATCAACCAGCATGTAACCCAAACCCATCAACCAGCATGTAACCCAAACCCATCAACCAGCGTGTTACCAAAACCCATCAACCAGCATGTTACCCAAACCCATCAATCAGCATGTAACCCAAACTCATCAACCAGCATGTAACCAAAACCCATCAACCAGCATGTAACCCAAACTCATCAACCAGCATGTTAACCAAACCCATCAACCAGCATGTAACCAAAACCCATCAACCAGCATGTAACCCAAACCCATCAACCAGCGTGTTACCAAAACCCATCAACCAGCATGTTACCCAAACCCATCAATCAGCATGTAACCCAAACTCATCAACCAGCATGTAACCAAAACCCATCAACCAGCATGTCACCCAAACTCATCAACCAGCATGTAACCCAAACCCATCAACCAGCATGTAACCCAAACCCATCAACCAGCATGTAACCCAAACCCATCAACCAGCGTGTTACCCAAACCCATCAACCAGCATGTTACCCAAACCCATCAACCAGCGTGTAACCCAAACTCATCAACCAGCATGTAACCTAAACCCACCAAACAGTCAGTAACCAAAGCCCACCAACCAGTCAGTAACCTAAACCCATCAACCAGCCAGTAACCCAAACCCATCAACCAGCCAGTAACCCAAACCCATCAACCAGCCAGTGACCCAAACCCATCAACCAGCATGTAACTCAAACCCATCAACCAGCATGTAACCCAAACCAATCAATCATTCAGTAACCCAAACCCATCAACCAGCATGTAACCCAAACCCATCAACCAGCATGTAACACAAACCTATCAACTATCCAGTAACCCAAACCTATCAACCATCCAGTAACACAAACCTATCAACTATCCAGTAACACAAACCTATCAACCATCCAGAAACACAAATCAAATCTACCAGCATGTAACCATAACATAGACAACCAGCCAGTAACCCGAACCGATTTTTAAGATAGTTTAGGACGATTACTGCGTGTCCATAATATACATTGATATTTCAGCGAATGATTAAGCGTACAAAACATGGCACTAGCTGATATCATCCACGTAACGGAGCTTAATGTGAAACTGTTTTTGTGGGGAATATACAAAGAATATTGTTCGGAGCAGGTTATGGGCTGTTTTTTGCACATTTCTGCATGAGTCAAAATTAACTATGAACCGCCCCATATATAAACCTCCACTAAATGAATATACAATACGGTTTAGACAAGTTACATACACAGTCACAATTAGCACCGTCTTATTCTTCAAGGAGATGGTCGCTTTGGATCATGCATTACATTCTAAATAACAAAAATAATATCCTTGAATGAGAGAAACATACGGAGGGTGATTTTCGACATTAAATACTTTATGAAAACATTCAGTTCGAAAATTCCAAAATGGCACGACTTTTTCCACATGTTATGCATTTGTATTGCTTATTCTATATTTTTCATTATGAATCTTATGATGAAATGTGGTTATGATTGCCGAGTCAATCTAAAGGAATAAAACATGGCGAGTATCGAAAAGTTCTTAGTGACTCCATGTATTCACGTAACGATGGCTATTCTCTGTGTTCATATAGGAGACCTTATTCTTCCACAAAGCATTCGTCATTAATATGGCTAAGACATCTTCATTGAATTCAAGTCAACGCAACTTTTGCTTTTTCACATGGTCGATGTCTGTAGATCATGGCCTGAAGGTTAAGACTAGATGACCAAGGGTCGATGTCTGTAGATCATGGCCTGAAGGTCAAGACTAGATGACCAGCGGGTCGACGGCTGTAGATCATGGCCTGAAGGTTAAGACTAGATGATCAGGGGTCGATGTCTGTAGATCATTGCCTGAAAGTCAAGACTAGATGACCAGGGGTCGATGTCTGTAGATCATGGCCTGAAGGTTAAGACTAGATGACCAAGGGTCGATGTCTGTAGATCATGGCCTGAAGGTCAAGACTAGATGACCAGGGGTCGATGTCTGTAGATCATGGCCTGAAGGTTCAGACTAGATGACCAGGGGTCGATGTCTGTAGATCATGGCCTGAAAGTCAAGACTAGATGACCAGGGGTCGATGTCGGTAGACCATGGCCTGAAGGTCAAGACAAGATGACCAGGGGTCGATGTCAGTAGATCATAGCCTGAAGGTCAAGACTAGATGACCAGCGGGTCGATGGCTGTAGATCATGGCCTGAAGGTTAAGACTAGATGATCAGGGGTCGATGTCTGTAGATCATTGCCTGAAAGTCAAGACTAGATGACCAGGGGTCGATGTCTGTAGATCATGGCCTGAAGGTTAAGACTAGATGACCAAGGGTCGTTGTCTGGAGATCATGGCCTGAAGGTCAAGACTAGATGACCAGGGGTCGATGTCTGTAGATCATGGCCTGAAGGTTCAGACTAGATGACCAGGGGTCGATGTCTGTAGATCATGGCCTGAAAGTCAAGACTAGATGACCAGGGGTCGATGTCGGTAGACCATGGCCTGAAGTTCAAGACAAGATGACCAGGGGTCGATGTCAGTAGATCATAGCCTGAAGGTCAAGACTAGATGACCAGGGGTCGATGTCTGTAGATCATGGCCTGAAGGTCAAGACTAGATGATCAGGGGGTCGATGTCTGTAGATCATGGCCTGAAGGTTAAGACTAGATGACCAAGGGTCGATGTCTGTAGATCATGGCTTGAAGGTTAAGACTAGATGACGGGGGGGGGGGTGTGATGTATGCTATTGACGATCAATTTAGTCCAGCTGTTTGCAAGGTAAATCATAGAAAAAGTATTGTACATTTAACATATGAATGACGACGTTCTTACGCGATATGATTATATGACAATATTGAAGATGCTTTTCAAGTTCTCCTTAACAAAGAAACAAATGTACAAACAAATGTATTCGTTATAAGATTAACCATTGCTAAGTGGACGATACCGATTCTAGACCGAATGTTTCGCCGCTAGGCGCATATAAAATTGTTGAAATCCGCCTGAAATTAGTGTAGACACACCTTGATTCAGGCGACAAAACTAAGAACCCAATTGACTCGTGCGTGAGGGCAATCATCCTTGAGTTTATTTTTTTCATTTAAATGCGTGTTGCGCAACATTTAATTACCCCGAGTAACCCATTAAGTTCTCTTGTTACGAGGTCCCGCTGTGAATTATGGGTAAACCGATCCCCGGGGTAGGGGGTGACAGGGAAATACGTACACAGTAGATGGGACTAGAGTCGGTGTTGGCGGGGGTTGGTTAAGATGTTGGATACAGTTACGTTGTGTCGAGGTTTAAGAAGTGCATACATGTATCTAGTCGAGTTTAGGGTGATACCCATTTAGAGGCGCCGCAATATTTCAGATCTTTAATTGCTCCCGAAGTTTGCAGGGTATTGGTTTGCCTTGCAAACTTCTTGGTCTCTCAAAATACATCTGATATGCTTTCGAACCATTAGACGAGTATAACCTTAAAATCTAGTCGGCAGAAAGGCTATTGTATGAATGCGAACATTCAACTGTTGTGATGGAACACTTTGTAGTAATCTGTTTATGACAGCACAACTGGACAGTTTATATAATAATTAAACATGAATTCATAAATTAGATACTTAATAATTCAATGATATTTGAAATTTCTACAATCTGAACAATTTTTGTTGTGCAAATCAGTTTTTCTAATGTTTGTATATGACAAAAGAACAATGAAAATTGATATGTATACTACAAATAAATGAAGATATCTAAAGATTCTTCCATAGAATTTTCTTATTTTTCGGCATGTGAAGAAAATTTAATTTTTGAAAAACAAAAGGCTAAAAAATGTAAATGTTGACGAGCTGGTATTTCTGTAAAATGACAGTTTCCATGGAAACCGTATTTGAAAAAACATTTATAAAAACGACTAAATAACTTTAAACTTGAAAAATAGAAGCAGCTGTGGGCTTAATATGCATGAGAAAGATGTAAGATTGTCAATAATCTTTAATAGTTTCATGGGTAATTTAATTATTCTTTGAAAAAAAATGCATAAGGTAAATTTTATCCGGCTAAAAATGATTATCCGACTACTGTGCAGATACCTTTTAGGAAACATATTGTTATCTCTCTTGCCCTTGGATGCGCAGATGAAGTGCGCAGAAAAAAAAATACCGAGAACGTCCTTAAACAGACAAAATAATACCAAGTATTGAAGCAATGAAACTAAATAATTCAAGCTCAATCTATTCAAATTTTCAGCCTGATAAGGCCTTCATCAGGAGAATCTTTATTTACAACTACATTTTTGTTTATAGGCTTAAACTGTATACGCTGTTGAAAACGACTTTAAGCTTTTATAAAGGCCTGCCGAACAACCAAATTCGGGTCCATACAGTTAAGTCTATATCAGACCCCTTTTGTGGAAACACGGTACGCTGTAATAGCGTGCATTGTGGGGGTCTGTAATGCGCAATCATAGGGATATAAAATCTTAACGTCTCTGTATTCAGTAACTAAGGAATGCATAACAGCCTATCATGCAGGATATTCCCCTTGTTGTGACAGAACTAAACTCACAAAATGTGCCGTCGTCTTCTGATTTCAATGTGTCTTATACTAGTTTTGGCTGCCAATAAGGCAAGTCGGAAGCTTAGTTCGAAGTGTTTGATTCCATATAAATCGAGCGAGAAACTTTGTGGGAAATAAAATCCATTGTTCCAATGAGTATTTTTTTCACAGGTTTTGTTTTTCAGTTTGAAGACCCAATCCATTTTGTTGTTTGTGATATAAAATGACATTACCCACAATACACCATGTTCGTCTGCTACAATTGCCTTACATTGATTCGCATGCTCATGTCGAATGTATTCTAGTATAAACACTTGGATAAATTCGTTTAATCTTTTATATAGGGTTACTGTTATTAAGTATATTTTGATCTTTTAAATATGTGTCGCATTATGATGAAGTACCCTCTATAGATGTCTTGCTTGTATAGGACATAGGGTTTGGATGAGGGTCGTGGCCATCCCTCACTACCCCTTACAACACTGTTTATTAAGAATTTACATTGTTATATTTCGTTGGTACGAGGCAAAAAAGCTCTTTTCAATGGATAAACAAAAAACAAACAAACGAAATTTCAACTAAATGGTAAAGATGTAGAGAGAAAAAAAGGGGAAATGTGGCATGTAGAGATATTGGTATAGCATGTCTGTATACTGCTGAAAATAAAAAAAAATTAATATCTAATACAAGTATTTGATTACTTCGTTGGATTTATGTAAAATTTTGCCGAACTTGCTCTACAATTGCCAGGTTCGGCAGTGTCATTCTATTGGGAGAAGACATTTCACTAGACAAAAAAATAAGATCTTAATCTGAGAGATAGTCACTTTAAAGCCTTTATCGATACGACTAAATTCAATTCAATTCAATTTTTAAACGACATTCTCCGCACGAGGTTGTCCTTTAACTGTCAGAGATTGCAGTGCATGAACGTAAAAACATAGTTTTAAGATTGACATAAATATCAGTAAATATCTACGAAACTACCATTTAGTACAGAAAGCATTGTTATAAAATTAGGTTATTTGCTAAGTGCGAGAGAATAACCCTCTTGTAACACTATTTTCTATGCTTGCAAAAGTGTTTAAATATGTGTCGGTAAAGGGGAAAGTTTAAGGGGCAATCACACTTACTTTTTATTAGATAATCCCAGACAATATTGTTTGTTGGCCAATAAAAACCTTCGCGGGTGAGGTTGAAATATTTATGAACTGCTTTTTGAATTGTTTTGTTAATGTCATTGCCACACATATATGCTCACAGGAGGTGTGAGGTTGTAAAGTTGCCCAAGTCATGTAAAAAGGGAATAATGACGGAAACGATTTAAAGTAGCCATTCATCTGCAGGTTCATTTACAGGTGTGTATCAAGTATGGGGAGTCTTTCTGTAAGTTGTATTCTTGTATCTGCTCGGCGATGTTGTAGGATTGTTCAACTCATGTAAAATCCGAATAAGGATGAACGATTCAAAGCAGCAGTTCTCCGTCAAATCTAAACTGTTCTTTAAATGTATCTGTTGGGTTCATCTACAGGTTTGTATCAAACATAAACAGTCTGTTTGTACGTTGGGTTTTTATGTTGCGTCAATTTCAGTTAAGTTGTTTACTCAGTTCTATAAAGTTATATAACTTGTTGATGTAGCTTTTGTAGAAATTGTGGGTTGGAAGGACAGTCAAGTCTTTATACCATTTATGATTCTTTAATTCTTTCCGATTGATTTGATAACTAGGATACTAGGAAGATAGACTACTTTCAAAGTTTTCAATGTGACTAACAATGCATATTTAGATTCGGAACATTATATACTAACTGAGGTGAGTAGATCTTTGTAATTTACTTGCCTAAATCATGAAACCAAAGAGTTGATCTTTCATTCACTCACCTAAAACAACATGCATGCATACTTAACACAATCCAGTACAACTCACAATCAAAGCGCTGAAATGACTTACATTCTAAAAATAATCACACTGTCACATTGATAACCATCTGAACCCTGATCATAACAATATCGCACAATTATCTTGCAAATACAGTAAACTAATTAAACAATCTATGTTCCGAACAATTATCCATTCCTTCCAGCAAAACCATCGGAATGGATAAAAGCGTCTTGGACAAAAATTAAGTAATGCTAGATAGGTGCGTCGGAGACCCAATATAGGACTATATATTAACAGACTATTTCCCTTAAACTTTGGAAGGCTTGAATATCTATGTCGTAATTTCTGATGGAAACTCAGGTTTAGAGCATCTTCAAAAACACCAACTACAATGGCCATTTATGCGGTATTGAGGATTGTCTTAACCCCGTTTTCAGAATCAGGTAATTATAGATCTATGATATACAACTGTATTCCTTTTATGGAAGTGAAGCATAGCGGTCCTAGGATGGAACATTGGCCCCGGGGCATCTGTTTGCCGAACCTTCCGGTCTCATGGACCATAAGTTTTAAACGTAAACACATCTGTTTTGAGTAAAATGAGTTTTTATATTCGAAGTAAGGTTGAATATCAAGATTTTAACCGATGTAGGTGATTTGACTGTGGAGTCTTTCGGACACAGGCTTTTACAATGTGACATAAGAGAACTAAAAGAGACCAAGTAAATGTCTCTGATATATGCACGAATCCGGAGCACTTTGGTTTACAACAAAACACTTGTTTAGCACTTAGTGTGAGACGTCATAAGTACATGTATTTGTGACTTTTGCAAGAACCGGCGATATTAACTGTATCAATAAGGAACAGCAACATGATTTCCTGGTACAAACCTTTCTACATTTCACATGTTTGTGGTAAGCCTCTTATTTCCCGGTCATTCGAGGTATTACCAAGAAGATACATTTTCTGCTGTCAAACATGACTCAAATATCATTTGTTTTTGTGAAACCTGCATTAGAAATGTTGTGGCCAAAGCTTATTATAGGGTTAACTTGAGAACAATCATTCATTTGCACTAAATTTCTTAACTTTTAAACGACAATAAAAGACACGGAACAAAAACGTGTTTGCTTTATATCAAAGTTGTGCCAGAGCGATAACCTTTAAGCGTGATATTTGAAAAAAAAAGATATGAGTAAAATAAAACACTATAAGCCGTTAAATTGATTTACTTTCCGTTCCCTCCTGATGATATTATATGGGAAACCTTGGATTAAGAACGATTAACATATTATATAGAAATACATGAATACATGGGACACATTTATCCGCAATCAGGATGAATCTTACACACGAGGGATTTACATGCAATATTGACAAGTGATTTAAAGAGCGCAATTTTATTATGGACGAAAGGAAGCGCACGACCCCAATAGTAGATCGACATATAAAGCTAGCGAAATAAACTATTAGTGTCCTTTATTACACCTAATCAGGTAGGTTCTCGCAGTCCTCCATGTTTTGTTGAATTGGAGAAACTGTTTGTGTGGCTTAGATCGGATCGACTTTATTGGTGAAACACCTTCGCATGGAGCTCCTTTATTCTTCGCTCGGACGATGGCAGTTTCTGTCTGTATTGGTAAAAAAGAGTAAATTTGTAACCACGATAAAGGTTACTTAATTCATATCCACTCGAGTCGATTGTTTGCTTACGACACATCAACTTGATAAGTTTGTAATTTCCCATCTATTTCTGTGCAATCTTCAAAGACGCTATCTCAAATGATAAATCATGCGTTTTTCATGAAGTGAAAACTCCAAGTCACGATGACAAAACGGGGTCGCGGCGTCAAACAAGCAAGAACATGTGGACGACTCAGATCAGCTGTTGTATTCCACCACGGGTCGATGTTAAGAGATTGGTTCTGTCTCTTGGTTATTCTAATTCAAAACCTTCATCTCATTGTTGGGTATGAAAAGTAGCTAGCAGGAATGATTAAACTAACTTAGTCACATAATCATTATGAGCCGTATATACCTTTGTCTCTGTTGTTGATTAAGTTTTTTGTAGCAAGGGTAGCAAAGTAAGCGGTCACGGAGTAAGGGATTACTAATTGGGTTCATGTAGTCAATCCTGTATATTCAACTGACAATATAAAGAAAAAAAATAAAACCTGTAAAATTGAAACAAAATCGTAAGCAAAATACATCACCATTTAAGTAACACAATGCCTGGAATATTTGATTCATTTATTGATAGACCTCTTAATATGAACGTTATATAATACAAAAAGGTTCACACAAAGCACAAATTGAGTGATTAGCAAATATAAAGTGTATGAAGTTGATAAGGGGTTGTGAATTGGGAATTCAACAAGAGATTGCTGGCTTGCTATTGGATATCAAGAGGAAACCAACAGCGTACAATACGAAATAGAATGTTCGGGTGATACAAGTATGAAATCAATATGAAGAAATGATAGTTCAAACTCAAAAACATTGATGTATTGTGGTACAAAGGGATTGTATTTTTAAGTGAACATGCATTTTATAACTCTTTGTTTGAATAAGAGATGGTCTAACAATTGTATCGAAAAAAAAAAAGAGATAAAGTAAATCTTCCACACATATATGGATAAGGGTATACGGAGATGCGACTCTTCGCGAGCATATTCTCTTTTTGTCTCAATGGGTTCTCGTTGATATCAACTCTGTAGTCTAAAAAGCCCTTAAAACTATTGTCGTCAGGTGATGCGTACAATACAGACTGATCTCAATATTACATATAGAAAGGCAATTTGAACACATCGGGTTTATCCAATGAAAACACAGTTCATGGAAATTCCTGAGTAGTTCCGATTGATAGGAAGGTAAGTTACCTGTATAACCTTATCAGGACAGTAAACGATCCGTCCGATATCGGTCGAGCAAAGAGCAATAGTGTCTGTAAGAGGCTTTTCTCGGCTTGAACATTCGCCAATTTGTGTCACGATTTGCTATTTGTATCAGGGAGACTTGAGAAGTACTGAGTCGCTACCTTTGAACACTTTACCTAATTCCGTAGATTATACGATTACATTAGATACGGATTTTGAAGTCACTGTGGTAAAATCGTCCTTATCGGAATTTTAGTCGCCTTAAACTTATAACTGTTTCTCATAAAAGGAGTATCCATAAAATTGATTCTCCACGAAGAAATATTTCAATTGTAACTTAAGTTTGTCGATGTATAGAAAATATTTCGAATATCCTCGAGGATATATGTATAAAATAGCTTTAGATAAACATATAAAGGGGATTTTCATGTATAAATATATAACTCATTTGGACAAATATTCCAATACTTTGAAATTAAATAATGGTTGTTACTTCCTTTCCTTCAAAATCTATTTCGCCAACTTTCGGTCAATTTTCGACCCCGACTTACCGACAGGGTAAAGTAATCAGTTTAGACTAACCCATTTTACATCGATTGTGAAGCACGTTTTTCCAATTCTTTCCAATCACTCTCGATTCTGATTTCTGGAGACAAAACCAACAGTCGCACCGAATGTGGGTTAATTCAAGTCGCACTATGTACCCATCGGTCACAGGAAGCGAACCCACTCTCGCGTCCGGAGTTCGATCCTCTTCACTCAACCACGGCCCTTAACAGCCACCGGAGGATGGACTATTGGTTGAATACTTATGGTGAGTCCAATATAGATCCCTAGAAAACTGGAGCGGTCTGTTAATGTTATTCCCGTATCAGAGTTCTGCATCATTTCGAACGTTTACTACTTTCCCTAGGTAACAAAGGAACCCATTGCATTTGTTCACCCTGTAACCTTTCTGGGTGATGAAACGTCCGAAACACTGCGGATATTAACTTAAACTGGATTAATAAACGTGTCAATATACATCAATTGATCTAGGAAACCACTTTCACAGTAATTATAAATTTCTTTTGTCTCAATGCCGTCAGAACAAAAATGGGGATACTATTTTATACTGCTTTCTTCGTTCGTTTCTTGGTTTGGTCACATACAGAATACCTTACTGGCAACAGGCTATCACCCAATGAGCCGACCCGAGAATAACACGTCCCCAGTCGACCGGTATATAATGCGACTAGCGGATATTCACACGACGTAAGGTCACGTCACATCTGATCTCAGGTGTTTTCTTGTAGCCCAAGGATAGGATATGGGTAAACATTAATGTCCCAAGATTGTCGCCCTGTCGCATTACGGCATGCCTACCATACCCAACTTATAAAGCACCAGCTTAGAACAACTGTTAACTACAAAAGTCATTATGACATTTTGATAAGGAGTATTTTAAAGATTTCATTAAATACAGTCGGTCATGACCATTCTTTGCTTCAAAAGAGTTAACAAAGCATTTGTGCAGACATTGCTCAGTACAGTCTAATTTGTCTTAAGCAACCACCCTTTTAAGCAGCCAACCTGCCTTAAACAACCACTACAGAAAGTCCCATTGTTATATTTATAGTGTACATCAATTTGTGTTAAGCAGCCAACCTCTCTTAAACAGCCAAATTACTCTGTCCCATAGCTGGCCTCTTAACACAAGTTTGACTGAACATTCAATACTTATGGTTCTTTGTTGTGAGGTAGGAATTTAACGCGTGGTTAACCGTTCAATGAAACTTTTCTTGAGATTGAAAATAACTTAGCTAGGGCTCTGAAGTGTCTTGTGATTTCCTACAGGATCAGCTACACTGGTAGGGCTCGAACAAGGGACCCCGAGTAACAAGTTCATCTCCTTAACCACCGGACCATCTGTCTGCATGCAATCATTACGACTTTTAATGTGACAGCGCGACGATTCTCACTTTCAAATCTTTAAACATTTGCGCAACCGGCAGTTCCATATGCTCGGCCAGGACAAAAAAAATGCTATCTCGCGATTTCTGTTTTCAAACAATCTCTATGGGCATGTTTTATCAAGTTAAGTCGTTATTATTTAATTGCGAGAGAAGGCAAGTGTTAGTGTGTTACATGTTGAATATTTCCGGGAAAAAAAACACCAGAAATACCAGAAACCATTAACATCTGATTAGTAGATAAACTATTTCAGTTCAATCAAAATACTTTTAGAGATTATTATCAAACACAAATCGTCATCAACTTAGAGGCAAATCTCAATGAAACACGAAATGTAAATGTCCGTCGAGGATAACATGTGTACGTCAATCCACACTTGTATCCTACCTAAACAGAAATCGCCGTTCTGATTAGCACGTATATGTAAATAAGCATTCATTTTAATTTGCCCTAATCCTAAAAGATTAAGATTGCCCTAAATTGAAAAATGTTTCATTGAACGACCAAATATGCAAAAAATTATTTGTTTGCTTAATTCTCAAAACATCAAAATACTGACAAACCTAGCGCTGTTTTGTAAAAATGCCTTACAAAGTAGAAATCAGTTTATGTCATGAAATGATAGATGAAACTAGATATATTTTAGGATTGTTGAAAACGTTTTTAACACTTTCATACACAACTTTCTAGAATGAAAGTCATCATTGATGTCTCTAATCAATACTTAATCTTAGTTAAATTATCAATTAGCAAGGCATCGATGGATATTTATACACTTTGTCATCATGATTTCTGATAAAAGTAAATTAGAACTTTTGTTTTCTTATTTCAGAGCAATGCTTTTTGTTAAGTTGAATTGTATATATGAATGACACTATTTTCATTGTTATGTAGTTAATTATATTTCAAGAACAATGAGCTTATATACTTAAGTTCTAATAAAATGTGTTCTGTTCTCTTATGTTATGTTCTATGTAAATAAGCAGCTGTATTTCTAGCGGTAATTATCACTTTTCGCTGATCGTTTAAAGTTGTGAAGGCATAGCCAGAGCCAATATAGACGTCATGTGGACGCCTATAACGTATTTAGTGTCCGCGTCCTAGGACAATGCCCTCTCGATGGAATTGATTGAATCGTCAACTCAATCAATTGTCGCTTCTTATCCAGAGGATTTTGTTTCAGCCCTTATTGAACAAGTATACGATTCTTAGTTGATCTCAAAGAAGGAATGGTTGGGGGTTCGGGAAATGAACATTATACTATCACTGTGGATTTGACAACTGCCTGTTCAGCACCAATCTGATACCCTGACGGACGAATTAACCATCACATAATCACTCACTAAAACAAGGTCTTTGCAAATCACTGAACACCAGGATGCTTCAAAATAAAAAAGAACAACATTATAAATAGCATTACTGGCATATATTGAACATTCACATGGCAGAAACAGTTGTATGTTTCTTTCCAATATCGGTAACATGGCGATCCGACGAAACGATCCCCTTTTCAATCTCACTAGTACAGATACTACACACAGATGAGAAAAAATGTATTAGAGCGATGTCGGCCCAATACAAACGAATACATCAAATATAGGTTGAAGACTTTTCGGTAACAATAATGTACAATGCTATTATTATTATGTTTGGATAACTAAAGTCTCTTTTTCTCTTGTCGCGACGCCGATTTTCTTAGTGACAATGTACGTAAAGATAACAAATATTGCGCAATAAATACCACAAAGAATTTAGATCCGGAGAACCAATGTTATTTCAGCGAGGTGGGATTTTCGTCGGCTTTCCTCTCGCCTTATCAACCCTTCGTCTCTCGAGTATGGACAAATAAAACGTTTACACGTTTGGATTGTTACGCATTCATGTGAAATCTGTCGTGCATTAGTAGATTTTGCCTAGGAAACTCTATATCAACATTCTGTGTAGTTATTTACATCACATTTCTTACTTATAATACTGATATCATCGTTTAAGAGGGTTTGTTTTATAATTTTTTCATACATATAATTCCTCTGATAACCACAAATGGATTTTACCTTATGGTTCTAGCATGCGAAAACTAGCATTATTTAACACAATTTTGTGCGCGTATTTACTTGTAATTTACACAATGGTTATACATATGCATATTATATACAGAATAAATATTCGATGTTAATCTACTAAGATAGTGTCATGTGAGAGAAAATGTGTGAAGTCTGTAAAAAGCGAGACTGTTAGATGACGATTTGTTGTTTAAACCCCAATAAAAACGCCATTGTCCCATTACTTACACCGATATATTTATGGTCAAAGTTTAAAGAAAGAAATAATACCCTAGGAAACTTTACCGTGACATCGGATTTGAGCCATTGTGACAGAAATACGTCTATTGACTTCTTTTTGTCATAATAGTTTATTTAATCCTCTGCAGTATATTTACATTTGATCCATTCGAATGTGTGTTGGATAAAAATTACATATTAAAGGGTTAATAATCGACCTGTAAGGACACGAACCTTTCTTCCGGGGGCCGATAATCGTTTTATTTCGGCGTCCAGTCTCGGGTTCAAACAAAGGATATTAGGTCCCGAGTATAGACGCCGCCTTCCATCATAACACATACCATAACAGCTTAGAAAAAAAAATCCAATTATTTCTGTTTAAATTTAGTTTGATTATGTATATCCTCCATATATCAATGTTGAAATTGTACACAAGGCGTGTATACAGCCAAATGATAAGAAACAATGCTCGAACAAATCATTTTTACTCGAGTGATTGTTCGTCTTACTGCCTCAATTTCACTAAGAATTTCAACAGTGGTGGTAACTGTCTGTTACATACTCAGTTCCTTGTATAAGGAATCATTTCATAAACACGCACTTTCGAAAGGCAACGATACCCGTTGTTCGCGATAATGATGAACTTAAATACAGTGAGTTCTCGTTAATCCGAACACGTCCGTTCCCCACAACATGTCCGGATTACCGATTCATTCGGACCATTGAAGTAGAGTTTGTTCTTATACACATTTAGGCATAAACGGTCTGTATGCACGTGTATACTTATAACACTTGAGCAAACGCCAAATTGTCGACCGTCCCAAAAATAATCTTCTGATATAGCAGAAAACATTGTGGGAAAAGGAGGAATTGCTCGTCACGAGCAATTTCTCCTTTTCCCACGATGTTTTTAAAAGTTGTCTGCAACAAACTGGTCATCTAATTCCGTTCCCTTACAATTTCGTTTGGATTGCGAGACATTAGGATAATCGAGGTCCGGATAAACGAGGCTTCACTGTAAGTCGTTCCCTTCATTCAATTGTGGAAGCAGAGGTTCGAATCCAGCATTTACAGTGATACAACTGACGACGTCTTCATTCATATTGTTGCAACGTGACATTTTCGTTTTCAGAAAAAAAAAAACTGTATAAAAAGGTTCTGAGACTGGCCTCCATATACAGGTGTAAATGTACTACAGACTTTATTAAGGCCGATTTGGACTGGACTTGATTCTCTGTAATCATCGTTCCAGATTATCGTTGGCTTATTGTTAAACGCTTTCTCTTATTTGGAGTTAAATTGTTTCTTCTTTTCTTGAAAGAAGAATAAAAGACATAAAATCTTTTAAAAACCATGTTTCAACAATCATTAAATTTTTGAACTACAATGAAATAAAATAGTAGTTATCCCTCACGTGAAAACATAATAAATGATAACGATGATATTGAAAGCCAGTTGTTTGGATTAATATTACCACACAGTGCAGGAAAACCGACGTTTTCTCAGACCTTTGGCATAATCTATATTTCCATTCTAGTTAGATTTAGTTCTGTTATCTACCCATCCCCTTAACATCTTACCCTTAAAACCTCTGTTTGTCGCGTCCGCAGCAGAGGACTTTTGAAACTGGTGTGACAAAGCACTAACTAATTCACTGTCAACATTATTCTTTTGTTACAATTGTTTACCGAATAAACAATGAAAAGATGTATTCTTTATGTTTCAGCGTCTTCGGTTTCTTCCAGTCTGGACTTTTCTAAAATCCCCATGTGGGAGGAAGGTTTACTGGAAATCCCATCTAACAAAACATTGTAAAGGAAGCCGTAAAACGGAAATCTGAAAATAATTATTCTTTACGAGAATTTTGTTGACAATGTAAGGAATAATTCTATTTTTGGTCGAAAACAACGGTTTCAATTATCCTTGAATGTCGCGTCGGAAGATAATGTATTTTCGTACTCTACATTAAGATAGTCAGACGACTTTACTGTCATGTAATTCGAACCTTCATTTTACTATAATCTCCTGATATTTTTACTGAATATAACGTGAGGTATGATATTTGACGCCCGCGTGAAATAAACATGTTTACCGAAATGATTTTAGATTTTCTAAAATAACTGTCCTTCAATGCAATCTCTTGAAATAGATTCATAGTTAATAAGTCACCCAGTTGATTGAAATAGTGATTACTCCTTTCAATTATTATCAGTAACTACGCATGGTAATGGGAGTACAGGAAAAAGGGAAAATAACGATGAACACATATTTCTTTTTGTAGCATTTCTTTTAATTTTGTTTCATCGTTTGAGGGTTTCTAATAAGCAGGTTGTTGTCTGTTTCAGTCTTGTTTTTATGTTAAGGTCCAAACAAAGTTATCTTGAATGGGGAGAGTTGCATGTGTCTCTTTTGTGTTTATCCCTGTTTCGACAATTTCCCCCGATATATGACGGCGACCATCCCCAAATGCGAGAATTCCTTATAGAAACCGGTATACTCATTTCTAGACAATGCTGTGTGTTCCACGCTGTAATAATATCTTTATCAACCAGATTTCCGTGTCCTTAAGTCGCAATGATATTCAAGAGATGATGTATAAGTTTAGTAGTCTGACACTTAATGTAACATTGTTGCTAGTTATAAAGTTGTTTACGATCTACTACGTATAAGGAAAATGTAATTTACTTGTTCACGATCCTCGGGATTGATAATGGTTTTCATTTTATTCGCAAATTTTCCTACCAAGATATAAGATCCACGCATATTGGCATTTACAATCGCTTTCAGCCGAATACAAAAAATAAATAAATATCTGCATTCATCTGTATAAATAAAAAAAAACATTGGAACTCCTGTCAATTTGTGTTCATATGGCTCTTAAATGCAGGAAACAATTTATTTTGTTTCAATGAGGACAAATATCATTATATGGTTATTAATGTAAAGTAAGATGAAATGTATACATTCAAATCTACGATACGTATGTCTTTCTACCATTCGATATGTTAGTGATAAATTAAAGATTGTAAACAAAAATGATATTCATGTTTCCTGCAACTGTGTTAGAATGTATACATTTTTAGGTTAGTAAATTATGAGTTTGAATGTTGAGGCAATATGAACGTTTAAGTCTATAGAATGTTTTAATATTCTTTTTCATGATCAAAGCACCCGTAAATTGACCAATCATTATGTTTTTACACCTCTCACTGTTTTCGTCTTTGACACAACATATCATATATCAAGAAAAGGTGTTTGTTTGTTCGAGATGTACCCGACAGTTCTCAAAATCGCATTCCTGGATCTGGTTCAGGGATTGTGGTTTGTTTAACCCGTTTTCAAATAAAATGTGAATTCTTACATCTTTTTATATTCGCCCATACACATCTTTTACCTGCTTCCGCTATATAAGTAGATAGTCAAACACGCACGGACATACTCATTGTTAAATTGTAAATATATTAATACATGTAACTGTTTAAACATTGGATGGACGATGAGCATTAGCATGTTTAAGTCCCATTTCAAAATAAAATTTATGTAATGTTATGCTACCGGGTACCGTTTTACTAAACAACTTACGAAAAATGTTTGCGTAAGTCATAATTGATTAACATGGGTAAAATCTTCAATGAATGTACAATATTGCAATGTGACACATCATTGGAAGCGTCTCGGAGAGACGATTCCAATGATGTGTAACTTTGCAATATTGCTTTGCCAATTATTGAAATAAAAGGACTTGTTGTTTTAGACTTACGCAAATCTTAAGCGTAAACTGTTTAGTAAAACGGGCCCCCGGTGTAGTCTTGTAGCAGGGGTAGAAGGGTTAAGTACGTCTATCAGAATAAAAGCACCCATTACTGGATTAATTGGTATGTTTTTAACACCTATAATTCTTTGGCGTCTTTGACAAAACGTAATAATCACGGAGAGAATGTGTTTGTTAAGTGGGGTTGTTTTGTTTGTTTAGGTTTCGATGATTCTGGCGACACCACCGCGGCCATAGGCGGGTTTGTTGAGGCTACCTTGGGTTCTGAATGATTAACGTCTAACCCTAATATGACCTTGACCTGCCTTCAGTCACAATTCCGCCCTATATGGCCGAGAGAAAGTGTGGGGATGTCTCGTCACATGGACACTATAAGTGATGCATTACAACAAAACATTGATCTTTACGCTTTGGCTAATTGACTCATCAAAAGAATAAAACATGGATTGGAAGGAAATACATTTTTGGTATTTTGAGGAAAAATGTAAGTTCAGAATATTTCCCTTTTCTAAAACAAGACATTTGAAATGCCTTGTCCTTTAAGGACGTAAATGCTATGTTAAAGTTGAATGTAAAATAAATCACGTTCTGTTTGGTATTCGTTTTCAGAGGTTTTATTCGAACAAGGGAGACTACTCGTGAAACCTTATTCAATGCACAAGGATGTACTAAAGAAACCCAACAAGGCATTTGCCATCAAGTTCAATCTTCCATATTCCGGTAAAACTGTAACCATGATTGAATTATTCAAGAAAAAAACATTAAGTCAGATCATAAACACAAAAACTATGCGCGACAAAATGATTGCTTTTTTTACAAGGAACGATATATCATTTCCCAATGTTTCTTCATAGCCATGATAGCACAAATGTCTGCTGCTTTTAAACGCGTTTAATGTCGTCTTGAGAAGGACTGATCAATAACAGAAATACAAAAGTGAGATATTTCCCTCATAATGAACGATCTTTGCGTTCGCCACAGAGTATATGAAGACACACTTCTGCAAAATGAATTGAAATCCCAGATATAAAGTCAATAGTTATTTCGTGTTAGCACTGATAAAACACGTAATGTTGGATGGACAGTCACCCCTCAAGTATGAGTAATAACGTTGGTCCAACCCACGAAGTGCTGTCATTACAGTTTAAACCAGCCGTCACCATTGTCTTAAAGGCCTCAATACAGGTCGGATGTTAACCACTTACTCCACTATGCCCCTCATTTAAACATCTGCCGCAGAAGCCTTAGTTAAGACCCTGTAACTCCAACTACTTTAGTCCAAGTCAAACTCGATATTTCAAAGAAACCATTGTAACAAAATGTTAAATTGCTCACTATAAACAGAGTACCCTTTTGTCACATTGGTTTATAAAACACTATGAATCAGACGCGTCAGAATGAGGTCACGATTATAGAGTAACATATTAAGAAATCACACAGGATCTGATTATGTTTAGACTGATTGATTACATAAAGAGATTTGTCACTACGTACGGGTGGCTTCGTTTGAAATGAGGAAGCCACACATACCTGAGGTTAAGCTGTTACTCAACACGGAGTAGTGAGGGATGCTCAAACTGAAGGGATTTGGAGACGAGGTTGATTCATTGTCTCGCAGTAGTATGAAAGTTTGCACATGTTTACAATATGTCAATTACAACTTGACTCTGTATTCATTTAGTAGATGTAATCTACACCGTGTCGAATGAATTCATGCTAAATTTCCATGTCCGAACCATAAGCGAAAAAGAAAGAAACCCTTTACAGGTTTTCAAATATTGGCACCACCATCCATCTAATTAGAAAAATATACATGCATTCCATTTTTGTTGATAAAAGTAATTAATTAAGAAAAACAATATTCAGTTCATCAGATGAGAAACTTTCACTAACGATGTTTTTTATTCTTCAATTCCTCCAAAATATTTGAACGCAATATTCCCATTTTACTCAGTTTTTAGAGAGTTCAACGGCTGTAAGAAGGGTATGTTAGAGAAACAATGGTCATTTTTAAAGGGTGGTCGAGTAGCAAAAATCATGGATTTGGAATTTTAATGTTTGGTTTCTGTGTAGGTATGATTCCTATTGTAGTTATAACCCTGGGGCCCGTTTTACTAAACAACTTACGCAAAATGTTTGCGTAAGTCATAATTGATAAACATGGATAGTATCTTCAATGAAAGTACAATGTTGCAATGTGGCACTTCATTGGAAGCGTCTCGGAGAGACGATTCCAATGATGTGTCACTTTGCAATATTGCTTCGTCCAATCTTGAAATAAGAGGAATTGTTGTTTTAGACTTACGCAAATCTTAAGCGTAAACTGTTTAGTAAAACGGTACCCTGGTATGTATCGCGCAGCGGCCAAAACCCACCATAGTGAACACAACTTGACTTGGTTTGGCTTTACATCGCGACAACCATTTTAATCTCATATAATGATGTCCGTCTGATCATTGCTTGAGGAAGGGTCTTAATTCTACTGTCCAACACGGGAGGTGATAACAGGGAGAACCATCCGCATTCCGTAAGCCAGCAGGGAGAAGTCGTTATAGATCGTGGCTGAGTCCTTTTGCATACAAGACAAAGGTGGGACAACATGAAGGGACTCAAAAGCATTGTTTACTATTCCTGACTGTAAGCCATGTTTGTGCTAATCTGAGATATAAAACAAAAATTCGCTCGCTGCAATTCCGTAACTATCGGTCACTCTACTGCATTCAGGAGACACAAGTTGGAAAAGGAGCGAAGGGTCTCAATCTTTTCAGAGGCTTGACTTTCACGAAAAACGTATGGCAAAAGGTGGTGCAAATGTTTCAGCTATGTTTAAAAAAGGTATTTTCAAGATGTAGTTGAACATGTACCAATTTGTTATTACTTTTAAATGTCTCTTGTAAAATTGTCTTTCTAATTGATAAACAAATGATTAGGTTGCCTAATTAATGGGCAGATGATTAACCTTTCTCTGATATTTATATCATTTTATGTGACCTCTTACAAAGTCGTCTGTCGCACGTTACTCATACCACAGGAGAGGGTGTTTAAGGCGTCCGCCACTGGCTAAGTAAGACCCATTATTTATTGGGTAATTATGTTCGCCACCCCTCGATGACAGGTACTCTGTAGAGTCCCAAACTCTCTGGGCTCGATGAATGAACGAAGTCTTACCTGTCAAACCCGTGTGTGACTCACCCATGTCACGTGACTGCATGTAGACAGCCAATCAGATCGTCTTTACCTATGTACACTTGAATATAGCGAACTGATATATAGATCTGTAGTTATTGTAGAGCGATAGAGAGAAAATCACGCCACGAGTAGATATTTTAGAACGAGAACTGAGTGGTTTATTAGTGTACATTTAAATAGCACCTATGGTAGTGCTCGAAAGAAATTTCTGGATTTGTGTAATATAAACAGAGATTTAAAGTGGAATTACGTTTAGTTTAAACTGACAACGTAGTCGTGCAGAGTTTTAATCTCTCTAACGGAATATCTATTAAAAAACTAAAGTTAGACTAGTGTATACTTTTGACAGGAGCATTTTGACATAAGTGAAATATCTGGATTTTTAGTTTTCCGTGACAAAAAGTCATGCCTCCTCATTCGATGATGGATCATAACTTCAACAACAATTTGGTGCCGGCGTCGGAGACGAGTTCGCTGACTGATCCGAGCGGACAGCGAGTGAAGTGCGTACTTGTCGGAGACGGTGCGGTGGGTAAAACCAGTCTGATCGTCAGCTACACAATCAACGATTATCCCACGGAATACATGCCCACTGCCTTCGATAACTATTCGGGTAGGTTGTTTTCAGATTTGTTTTGCAAGTTTATTGAGCTCGACCAACACAGCTTAGAAAACCACTGTGATAAAAGAAGGTAATTGCTTGTAACAAGGAATTCGCCTGCTTGTGACTATGGTTAGTAATTAGAACTATAAAGTAACTGTTATCAATTTTGAAGTAAGAGTACACAAGGAGTGGAGTTGTTCTTCTATAGGTCGATGTTTAATACCTGTTCATTTACTTCAAAACTTCCATTTGGATCAACATAAACGACAGAAGAAAGCTTATGAAACAACTTGGCAAGGGAAAAGTTGCTTGTGATTACCAAGTCTCCTTTCGTCAAACTTTTTACTACTTAATTTAAAAAAAAATAAAGAAAATAAAAGAAATATCTAGTATTTGGTCGTTATTGTTGGTTGGTGCTAGGCATTTTGAAAAAACCGTCCGATTTTGTCTGTTAGAATAAGAAGCTCCTTATTTTCTCCCGAGTACCAGTCGACCCCTAAACGATTAATAACGGATTCGAAAATCATGAAACTGTTCGGCTAGAGCACTAACTTATAAGGGTATTACATGCAATTATTAGACTTCACTTAATATGTTCATGTACTGGTTTCTATCTTAATTCAGAAAATCAACATACGAGTTGATGTTGAAATGAACGTTTGCTCCAAAGAAGGGTTTCCCGAGAGTGTTTGATCTTTCATTATCGTTGAGAGGCGGATTGGTTTCGTTTCAACGACCTTGAATAAACGACATGCACGTTCAATGTTTAATATAATTCATAACTTCATACGATAACTCAAAATACACATACAGCATTGAAACATTGAAATAAGGCATTGTGTCTAAAAAACAGATGTTGTGGATTTAAGATAGCATTGTTACAAAAGAACTTAATTGCTTAGAACTAAACAAATTTGTTCATCGTCCCATTTCTTTAGAAACAATACCTACTTTAGGAAAACGTCGTTTTTACACTTTATAAGAATTTGCGCTGTTGCTTGAGTCTAGTCTAGCCCCAAAAGAATGTATGAGAGAAATTGGTTATCCACCAATCTTTTGATATACACTTGAAACATGCACATCCATACGAAACCTTCTTAATAGCAGTATTCTTTAAGAAAATATCTCAATAGGAAATAATTGATATCGTGACATTTTATATCTAAATTTCAACATCAAGCACCTATGTTCATGGTCAATACTATTCTATAATTATCATATCAACGCGCTTAAACCAATATCATATCGTATGTGGAAATAGTTTATGACATGTATGGATGATATCTGTTCTCAAATGACTTAGTAACTACTTGAAAATGAGCATGCTAGTTCTTTTAATCCAAAAATATAAAAGTCGCGTAATCTAAACATGTACCCTATGTGCGATTAAAATCATATGTATGCACATGTATACTGTTATATGGCCCCGGTTGATTGACCCAAATCTTACCAAATCGACCTTCATCGTTCATCTAGGTTCACCGTATCGACATTTTGAATGTGTTGCACAAATCGTATGTTATATTACGCCTCGAAGTTCGCTTTGTTCGCGTCAATATACCTGTATGGTTTCGATATGACTCAAACAATGGATGGGTTGAGGGAGAAATGTCAACGAGAGGAATTTCTAGTCACGAGAAATTTCTCATTCATTACAATGTGTTTCTTGTGTTTTATGTATATGCGCTAAAACGACTAAATATGAGATGACGTGATAAAATGGTTAAGAAGATACTCTAAACAATCACATACATTATTCAAGGCATTGCGTTCAAAAATGAAATTCAAAAGATTAAAAGTGATTCACAGCGATTACGCAGGTATAGTTTAACACACGGGACAATGGTAATTGCATGCTAATGAGATGAAACATACATCATCGGTCATGAAATGCTGACGTTGTTACGTTTGAGGAGACGACAGGTTCGTCTTGTTAATTTCATCTGACAGCTATGCAAAACGCCTCGCATTTGAACAGCGCATCTTTCCCCAAAACTACAGCATCATGCTTTATTTCTCATAAAGACCATACACTGCACACTGCTGCCATCGACAGGCGTACAATTTCTCGAATAGACGTGACTGGTGTAAATATGACTCCTGAAAATAATTCATATAAAACGAATACGGGCGATTTTTTTACTCGAATCGTGTTGTTGTTGCCATGACTCATTTTGCATGTGAAACAAAATGTTGGTATTCCTGATTGTTGATTTTCACGAACTCAACAAAGAACACAGATGTAATTAGATTATATTCTATGACTAACACAAACATGTTGCACTTGTTTGATAAAACTGACAGAAGATAACGCGATTTGAATAATTGTGGTAGCATACATTTTGTATTTCTATGACGGGAAGTCTCCCGGCTGACGCACGAAATGCCGATGAGTCTCCCCGGCTTATCCAGCCCTTATGGATAGTAAAGCTTGGATATCTTCCTATATAGATTATAAACCGGACAACGCATTATAACTGGATGTGTGGTGACGGGATGTAAAGTCCTATCAAACAAACACAACGTTGTGTTCCTATGAGGGCACTGAGAGAGGGAATGAAGGGTGCTCCTTACGACACATGATGTATGCTTGACGTATTTATCATCATATGCAATGATAATTTCCATTACCATACACATGTATTATCATACATTACGTCCATACTCCTATATAGCGGGATCAACCGACTCGTGTTGTCAAATCTATTCGATTTAGAGGATAAAACAACACAAACAGTATCCTTTACGATTTGTTTGTTTCATCATCCATTAGACCGAATGCTGAGTCGCTAAATAGCTATCTGAGCTTAACCATCACGATGGTTCCCAAACGAAGAACATGTTTTTAATGAAACATTGAGTACACCGTTATCGAATAATCTGTAAAGAAATACATGAATCATTGATTCTGAAACCAATATAAAATTGCAATGACTAGATAGATGATTCAATGCTTCGTTTTGATAAAGCAATGTTGACCCCCAGAATATGTTGTCATGGACATTTGGCTCTGACCTTTAGAAGGTCTGCGTTAAACACAATATCATGGTTGGGACATTAATACTTTTGAACTGGTCTAGAGTTTCTCCTGTATAGAGACACGAATGTAAAGCAATTTTGAAACACCTACGCTCAAATTCATTTGTATATATTAATATTGAATGTAACGAAAGATTCAACCCATAATTCCTACAGTAAGATTAATATTAAAAAGTGTCTTCCCACACAAAACCCCACCATTTCGCTTCAAACAGTGCTCTTAAAGAGAAATCTTTCATTTCGTGAAACTGATAGCAATTCGATTGAGAAGAAACTCTTAATGTACTTGTCAATACTCCTAAACAATGAAAACTATTGTGAATGTAATGCCATTTTGCATAAATAAATTCCACCATCCCAAAGGACAAACGCTGACAAATTTGAAACCGTTTGGGGAAAACGAAATATTTTCGCCAAATCATTCCCTTCGAATTCTTTATTCGAAATGACGTTCGTTTTGTGTTGCGCCACGGTATTTTGAATAATCATCACAACTCCTCATTGTTTTGCTGCTAAGTGTTCGGGAACCTGTTTGATAGGGGAAACGGAGAAAACGTTAATTTTCCAACTTAATATGATCTTCAATCCGGTTAATTGAACATCAAACGGAATGAAATCATCAATCTAAAACGACAGATCCAGCACCAATCTCTTATTTACATCTATCAATTGTTTAAAGCATGATTTAATCATTCTAGATAAGGTACATGTAGTAGGAGTGTGGTGCGGTGGTTGAAAGTTCGATGCTTAGAAAAGTGGAAACACTATTTCGCTTTTTAACTAGAATTTAAAACGAGCATTTTAGCTTACAAAGGCTGTCAATATAAGACTAGGTTTGACGCAAGTATTATTCCTAAATAATCAATCAATTACACGGAGAGTTGCACTGACTGTCGGAGTTTATTTATATGCAGTTAAAACGATATTAAGCTTTAAATGAGTCGACTTATCATCCGACTCTGTGTTGTTTCAAAAGGTAAAATGGGAGCGATTATAACTATTTGAAGTATTTGAAAATTTGCTTACAAAGAGAAAACAAAATCCTAATAATGTGGCAATTTACAATTTAATAACTACCTTCGTGATTACCCCACCCAACTAATTGGTCCGTTCGCTAAAAGTTACAATACTATGACCTAAGCAACAGGCTTCATTGCATTAGATAATGGGTATCGTCGATTCAGTGAATAAACAATTAGTTTCTATCGACAGTTAAAACGGAAAACGATAGGCCAACTACACAAACATAGTCAAAGTGGTTCTACCCGTCTCAACAGTTTCTATTGGCAGTCACCTTTGGGATCTTCCTCCATCACCATGACTCGGACAACGCAACATATCCGAAATACTGCTGAAGCGATGAAAAGCCATTTTGAACAAAAACAGCACCAATTACAAGCTGCATTTGGAAATGGCGGCATTTATAGACATTGGGACAAAAAGATCATCTTTGCCACAGTTGTTTAAACCTTTGTAAGTAATTCAAGCAATGTATCATCGCATATTTGTTTTTGATATATTGATTTGATGACCACTGTAGCAAACAACATTCAACTGTCCTTCAAATGGAAGAAGGTCTAACGGATACTCCTGATAAACAAACGGAATCACCAACAGTCGTTTGTCACAAAAGCAGCGGAATTAAACATACCCTTCATAACGAACAGGGTCAATTAATACCGACTGCCGCTTCGTAATTACCCCTCCCACCCAATTAGGGGGATGTGTAGCGTGTATCCGTGAAATGAAAGGATCCGTAATTTGCTACCCGAAATTAGCGCATTTCGGCTGTTCGTTATGTCCATTATTCTAAACGTCTCTATTTACTGATCGGCCCTGATAACATTCCCCGAGACAAAGACATGGTTTCAATAGTATCTTAGAAGCAATCCAACACACTGGCCTAATTCTGTTTCGTTCTTAAGGGTTTAGGGGTCTCACAATTAGATCCTTAAATAGCACCGTATGGTCTTTCGTACCGACCAAATTCCCTTTCCGACGTTTTTTTTTGCACGATGACTATCTCTCACTGATCAATTGCGTTCATATGGGAAAGCAGTTCAGAAATGATAATGTATAGTTCTGGTGTGGTAATACCAGAGCTGACCTCCAAAACAAAACCGACATTCCTTTGAAAGCAAATCCATTAACCAACCATCCGGTAAATGGTCAGTCGTGCATGTGTACGTCTCTTCTCTCTTGGCACATCAAAAAGTTTCACACCCGAATTTGTTTATTACAAAAATGTCCATACTTTTACTAACGGAAGTACGTTCTGTATATCATCATTTGGACTCATTGTTTATTTCGTCCGTAAACTCTTTAAATACTGGAAGCTTAAAGTGCACCGCTTTGTAAAGGATTTACACGCTTTTCATGTAAACATATCGAATGATCAAGTTAAGATAGGTTGTAAATGTTGTTTAATCGCGAATTCGATCGAAAATTACAAAGAAAATAACTTGTACGTTTGCCAAATGCATTCCCACACGGGAAACTTTATCTCCTCAACAGTCGTGTGAAAATAGCTTTGGTTAGATGTTATTTCTTTATTTCTTTTTGTAAAGCAGTTCATCGTCAGATTATTTCATGTCGAGTTATGATACATTGTATAACCATTGTATTGATATTCGTTCTGGTGCAGTCAACTCGAGAAACCACTCTCACAAAAGGATGGATTACTGATAAGGAGCAATTTAGCCCTTGTTACAATGGTTATTACCATTCTGTTGTTTATTATGTTTTTCCTTATTCTATTGGTATGCATCTGGACGAGTAACAAAGTTTCAATCTGGGGAAACTTTGTTCGTGTTCCCCAACCAATCCTCATTATATGGTATCGTCACGAGAGTTAGAGTAAAGTGAAATGTCGGACATTACATATTTTTCTCGGTCGGTTGTCGGTCACTCAATGGGTCAGACGAGTGGTCAGCGAATGGTCAGTCAGATATGGGACAATCAATTTCGAATCTTTTCTCGGCTAGTTAGCCGTATCTAGACAGTCTCTAAATGTTCGATATAATAACATAGGAACGATTTAGCTAATGAAGAATGTGCTCTAAAAATCCTTGGTACCTCGGGTCGAAGCCCTGCCTCAATCACATATATGTGTCTGTGGGAGAGAAGACAGTCACTAGTAGAAACAACATTGATCAATCGTTGTGGGGGAAGAGCCACGATTTTTGGGAGGTACACTGAACGCTAAGATATAAAACTGACCTACTGTTATACACGGGTGTGACTTCATTTTGTTCCCGTAGTTATCGGTCGTCACTGCTGAGTGTCCTGACAATACACGATCTCAACGGCTTAGTACTGGTTTTGATTTTGATAATACGGGTTACGTAACAAGACGACTTGTCGACGTTAAAACTTTAAAATCATGTCGAAACGTCATTAAACCACTTTACAAACACCCAACAATTGATGTCTAAGTTTGGTAGTTTAGTATCATGTTAGTCTTTTTATCTTTTTTCAATAGAAAAGACTAATATGATTTATCTTAAGCATTTTTAAGGTTAACTCCAAACCGAATAATGAGATCATATAGCAGACCTTTTCTACTAACCTCACATGTGCCTTCTGATTCGGTGAAGACAAACACCATATCGTATATTAAAGGTATAGAAAAGGGGATATTCCTCGATTTTAACGCAATGTTTCATGCTTTGCTTAAATAGATTCAGATAATCAAATCGTGTAAAAATTGTTCAGTTTGTTTATATATGTTTGCTGACGTCTGCGCTGGATTTCTGTCTGCGTGGATACGGGCTATGAAAGTTTATTCAAATATAAGCCCTATTAACCCAGCAAACCCTTCACAACTTGGCCGTCGTCCATTTCGATTTACCAGCCTACATAAACCGTCATAGATGTACATCTTACAGCCTCGATTTCATGTTTATGTTGTCTCCTTTGGTAAGGCACCGTTTTATTTGATATTGCTGGTAAATCTTAAGGGTAGATCGAGTTGATGATTTATTGGTATAGAGTCGTAATGAATCATTAAACTGCTCCTAAAGAGTGTAAGCTATTTTGTCACAATGTTTTCAAACGTCTTCCTCATTTCAATAAGATACCAATCTAAGTCATTGGCAACCACGAGTTGACTTAAACCTGTTTAATCGAGGTAAAACTCCAACCCAACAAATTTTCTAAAGGATACGATAGGCTTTTAACCCAGGAACGTGTGAAGTAACGGGTTACTATATATAATATTTGCACAGGACATTCCATAAATAGACGGGTGATGTGAAAGTTCAATTCGAACGACCTTTTTTTACCTCAGCCTCGGGCTACCCGTCTACAAGAATTAGGTAACCGAATTCAATTATAAATAGTTTAATAACGTATTTTTGCCTTCAGGCTAGATCAAGTAAACGCTATAAAAAACATCGATATAAGTTTACATTGGGACCTGTCTCTGTTTTAGATGTTTTGTACAGAGCTGTCATGTCAACACGTTTTAAGTTATTGTACTCCTTACCGAGGATTCAATAGCATTCTACTTTGAGAGGTGTCTTACAAAAAAATCCTCCCTCGTTCCATTGGTATAGGGTTTTTGTGGGGGGAGCGGTAGGTGGGTTGGGTGGTGGGCTAGAACACAAAACTCGCGAGTTTCCATTTCACCACCCTAATCACTCGCAGTATTGAAAATAATATTCTGAAACATCGTTTTAAACAGATTTACGATGGATCACCGTGCTCCCTGATATTTCATCAATAGCGCGCTAGTAGTACCCACAGAATAGGTTTACAGCATTTAAAATGGAAACACTTTCATAGTGAAAACAGAATTATCCGAAATACATGTGTTTGACTTTTACGCCATTTACAACAGTAAAGATGTTATCCAGCGAAATGGTTATACTTTGCGGTTACTTATATTACCTGGTGACTGTTACGTGACCACTGACCCCGCTGTGACATCTGTCTGGTGTGATTACTACACCATCTTTCAAGGTATTAAAAGTGTCAGAAATCTACATGTTATGAGCGTTCCCGTGATTCGTCATTAAAGGGATGAGAAGACGGGGAACACTGACGGGACAGACGCATGTGTGAGATCATTTTGTGTATTAATTCATGTAATTCCAAAACAGTTAAATGATACATACAACCAATGGGTTATCTATCGTTGTAATATCAATTCTTCTCTCACCACCTCAAAGCTATTGATCACGTGGGAAAGCAGCCGTTGGAAACGCGCTGTAAGTGTATTATGGTTTATATCAAAGGGGGGGGGGTGGGTCAACACTTGAACCAAGACTTTGGCACAGAATAACATACAAACAACACATTACGTGATTTCTAAATCTGCTCGAAATACATACAACTAATTAGACTGTATGTGTGTGTGTCGGATCAGATGGAGATTTGACCGTGTTTAGTGATCTTGATCGACTCAATCATCACCGGTAGCATGCAGTCAGTGATGAACCAGGATTGGCTAGCATGCTCTTCAATGGTGAATCCCTATCTTCACATGTTGTTCACTAGAGGAGGAAGCTTTATATAACCTTAATCATTCAGGCGATTGTAATCTACCTTCCAAAAACGTATTCGTCTGTAATAGTTGAAAATGAAATCCCCTTGATGATCGAGAAAAGTTGAGTAGGCGTTAGATTTGTAAAGCTGTTATTTGTCAATCTTTTACTAATAGAAACCACCATACCGGATGTAGTAAATACTGCTTCATTTTTTAATTGGAATGATTTAACAATCGGCTGATTTACAAATGATTATTCAAGACTTAGATATGCAAATCATAGTTCAATTAGTTACCCAATTCACGAACAAAACCCATATAATGCCCTGTAAATTACCCAAAACTCAACCGATGTATGCACTATTGTCTTTTTATTGCATACTATGGATATGCATCAGCGACAAAAATTCATCTTAACTTGGTAATTAATTTTTCGACTGCGGTAATGAATGTAGTACGCGACACCTTAATGTGCTTATGGTTTAATGACTCACCCTCGAAAGGTTTGTAATTGCCGATGCATTAAGATAATGTACGACGTATACACGTCTAAATCGGAGTGATGCATGTGCAACCGAAACTGTACTTGTATAAGGAAACGAAATAAAAAACAATATCAGTCCCGGGTTAGCTTGCGCGCGGAATTCACAAAAACACTGGGTGTTATGTAATCCAGACGGTGTGCGTGTTTCCGATATGAATGTGTGTCTGATCTGATTGCTGGTTGTTGCCGATACTTTTGGGACCTTTTTTCTTTAAATGATATATGTAACGTTAATGGATCTGCCTCGTGAACGTAATTTGTACAGAGATTTGTCTATTGTTCTCGGACAGGGTTCGCAATAAAAAACGGTCAAAGTCCATTGCGAACATCTTTCATGTATTCACGTTTTATCAAACTCCATTGTTAGTTTAGTAGATGTTATATCATTCTGTTTACATATACATCGTTGATGGTAGATACTTAATGAGCGATAGAGACTTCTTTCATTCCCTTTCGAACTCAACAAACTTTAACATGGACGCCCATACTGCCTTGATATCTTAACACATTTCCTGTAAATCATTTTCATGCAGACCAAACACACTTATACTTATTAAGATGAAACTATTCGAATAAAGAAATAGTTTGTATTCTAGATAGAAAACCATAGAACACAATGCATTAATTGCAAATAATCTTTTGTCACAATGTTTCGAAACCTTGATCTCAGCATTGTTTTTGAAACCATTACTTGTTCGTCTCACACTGGCTCTAACGTTTTATGACAGGGCCGGGCCTTTATTGATTAGCCATAAAATAATGAATCATGATTATAAATACATCCCGATTAAATATTTGAATTTGAATTTCTGTCTGCGCATGCATGCTGCGCGGAAAACCAAAAACCGCACGCCGACGTTTCAAGAAGTCGTTAATTATGACAACCCTTTACTATGTATATGGACAATATCTGCACGGGTTTTCCTCTTTCATCGATTAAGTAAAAGGCAAACTTTTTTTTATCTATAAAAGAAGTTGTGATGTTGTTTTAAATAAACGCTCAGCTAGTAATATTAAAGTGTAAGGAAGAATCTAAAACTTAGTTTTACATTTCTCACAGTTTACTTTAAGTCTTTAATGAAGCGTAATGTATGAGTACGGATGTTCACAACCCTTCATTACCTGTACACATGTACGGTAAAGATTTACGTATACACAAAATAATGCAAATATATAATTGTAGACGTTGTTAAAGCGGCATAAAGCAAATGATATGGAGGCATAATGTATATGGGTTAAGCTTTGTACCTTAAACGTGGTTGGATAAAGCACAAATTCTAGCCCTGGCTTATCTCAGAAATCTCTTTCCACCAACAGTTACTTTGTCGATAAACATCGTAGATATAATTTACGAGTGTCCTTAATTACCAGGGATTAGAATTACGAACTTGACGAGGCCCCTCCCACCTTGGGTTCAAATCCCGGTAACGGCAGTCGGATTGACACGAGCTGTACTCTCCTGACTAACGCATGAGATGCCGGTGGCTCTACATTGCTTGACCAGCTCTTGTGGGTAGTTAGCTTGAGGGAATCGTTAAATAAGAGACTTCAGAATGCGATATCACACCGTTCCCTATGTATGTCCATCAAAACAGACTTTTCTATCGGGACTCTTTTATAAGAGTAATTTAGTAAACGCTGCACTTTACAACAGTGAGTCATGAATGAATATATTCTTTCGCTTTCGGATTTCATTCAATATTGGTAATCACAAAATCACGAAAAGCCACAAATCCGACACGTTTATATTTTGTAAAGTATCATAAACACTGCGAGATAAAATATGTCTGATGTCAGTCTGGACAGGTCTTCTTATCCGAAATAAGACAATGATTTTCGCAGCCAGTCCACCTCTACATTGAAACTTTAACATCTTAGTCCGCGTCATGCTGTAATGTGAATAACCGTCAGTGTTGTTCATATGTATTCTCGATCGATTGCCATTAAAATTTTAACTACAGGGATCCATGCGTTTGGAATAACATGTATGTCCTTTAGAGACATACAGACCAGGCATATGAGTTGTGGTTTGTATCTTTACAGCATTACCATCTTCCAGATACACCTTTAAATAGTCCGCAGAGGGAAGCAATTCAAATCATCCTGAGCAAATGAACCTTATGTAAAAATGAATTAAGATATATCAATAAACCAATATCTTTAGACAATTTTTCATGGACATTTTTCTCTTTTAAATCAAGTAAAGCTCACATGTTACGAAGTGCGAGTTTTTGTACAGGACAGTTACCAAACCAGACTACAGATTTTCTCGTGGACCGCCTCGTTTTTATCTTTTATTTACTTTGCGTCCATTGTTGCCCGTTATCGTGACGATTGCGCCACCGTCGGGCCTACAGACGGAAGATAACCCAGACACACGACATTCCCTTCCCAGGGTTCCCTGGTGATCCAGGAATTTCCCCTTCCGGTCTGGTTTTCTTCCCCTCAGCTTTCTCTCGTTTGTTGGTTTAATGTATATGGGCGGATTTTGTTTTTTGGATTTTAGATCAAGCATCCCATATGTGATGTCAATCGTGTTTAGCCTTTAATTGGCCGGAATCTCATCAATAAATTTCGGAAAGAGAAATTCTTCTTTACCCACAATCCCCGTATATTCTTCTCCTTTTCTACATTTTATGGAGTTCAATCTTAAACATTCTACCTACACAGTTCATATATAGTTGATATTTATAAGAATCGACTCTACACGTTGATTCTTACAAGTACCAACGACAAAATGGTGAGAAAAAAAGGAAAGGGAATGCTATTGAAAGCACGTCATAACCTCTTCGTCCAAGTTCATCAAACATTGTTTTCGTGGTATTTACCAAGTACCAACAACGTTAGGATGTGATGAATGAGGAAATGAGTATTGGTGAACATACGTCATTATTTCTAAGCCATTTGCGAATGATTGAAACATAAACTCGGCACGAAGGAATGTACCAACAACATAGGAGCGTGATAAACAAGGAATAGAAACGCTAATGAAAGGGCTGTATACATTTTAAGCCAAAAGCTAAAAGCCACTGGTCATAATATACTCTATCGGTACAGTCGGAACACATTGTGTGCTATCAGAGATATAAGGTCACGGGTCGCCTAGTACATTTCTTTTTCTCTCATTATCGCTCTATTATCTACATATCCGGTAATGTTGTTTAATGGATGTCCCTAATTAATGTGATAGTGCATGGATAGTGCATGTCATTCGGAACACCTCGGCCATTTCTTAAAAAAGCCTCGGAGGTAATTGGGAGCCATTTTGAAAGTAGGTCATTGACGAAGGGCATGTCCGTTTGCAATCGTTTTTACTCGGCAATCCCCGACACAAGCCGGGGATTACCGAGAAGATACGATTGAGAAAGAATATGAAACAAAGATGTGTTGATATGATAATCTTTTATGAAAACATCATAACAAATGTGTGTGTATTTACAAATTCTGTTAGATTGAGTATATGTATTTCAATGGATCATTACAACTTAACGTGTGTCCTGTATGAAGAAGGGCCATTTTAACATAGATGTGTACTTCGTTCTAAAACTATACTATACACTTGGATGCTGATAATATTTTTATCCTGATACTTGGCTAAAGATAAGCATGAACTATATCTTGATATTAATTCCACACATATATAATGATTTTGTAGAGGACTTGAGCAAAAACGTTGCTTAAACCAAACACCGCAGTGTTGACTGCCCGGCGTGTCCTGATAGACCCTTTACATTGATTGATCAATGTTCATCGATGTCCCCTTATGATATTGCTATAAGAAATACGTATTGTTGATTCTTGTATTCTAAATATGTCGTGATTTAAACGATGCTGGATTGGGATTGTCCACATTTAAAGGTGGTGGTCAATGGTTTATTGTACGTTTCATATCTATACAGATAAGTTCGATAGGACCAGACAAGTTATCTGGTCTTTGTCTCGACCTATCTTTATGGGTGACACCAGCGTATTCGTCAACAGTTCGACGAACTTCCATATCTCACTCGGTAACAGTGACGACAGCGATCGCTGGCTTGTAACAAACAACCAATACCAATTCGATTCCCTCCAACCTTTGACACAAAGTTGCATGGCAATATAGATTTGTACGTGTATTTATTCCGTGGATATCCCTGTATAAACAGAAGCGGGTAGCAATTACCGTACGAACATCGATTGTAGTGTTACATAAGGTACATAAGGTAATGGTACATCCACCACTAACTATAAATTAAGTCATTGATATTTCTTTGAAAACAAGCAAAATAACACTCAACTCTGTTTTTAGATTAAATGGACAGGAATTTTTCTGTGAGACACAAGGAAAAGAAATCACATTTAGATTAGAAAAGCGACTTCAATTCCTAAAACAGTGTGAATGGTTTTGATCAGGCGATCGATAACAACAGAAATAATGTTGTAAACGGCGTAAAACAAGAAACCAAATCTAAGTTTTTTTCAATTCTTGTTTCCGGTACCCCCCCCCCCTCCAAGGTAACCAATCCTACATATACCTGACCTTAACGTCCACATATGGTCATTTAGGTCACTTGGCCGGTCCGTATAGTCATTTATAATGGTGACCATCGTATGCTATGACTATATGCCCTTTAGAGTGATTAACTGCCGGCTTGGTGCGGAAGCGTACACGGACGGGTTAATGAATGAGAGTGCTGCACAGAACATAAACGGGTAACTTGTTCTTCCTGCGCAATGGGTCATCAAATACCAGGCTCTCTGAATCATTTCCGTAAAAAAAACAGAACTTGTTCAACATTGGCAGTCTGTATTTTTGTTACACTGATTTGTACAGACTAATCCGGCACTGTGTTAAACACTGGCAAGGTACGTGTATACGTGCTTAAAGGTAATCGAAATACTTTGTGTTTATGGTAAAACTATGTGCTTCCTTGGAAGACATTATCCTCACATAAAGTGTATGTATGAACATGGACAGTGTGCTTCTATTAGACTTAAAGCCCGGTTTGATGATTTTGATAGTTTAATTTTATCGTTATTACATCCAATATTAATGCTTATATCTATCAGCTTCGATATTGATACAACACTAAAACGGTTCCATGTTTTTGACGAATTATACAATATTGAACACTCAACGCGACCAGGTACTTCTCTAGAATGCTGAAGTTCTAGTTGATGTTAAGGTCGCGACCTATGTCCCTATTCCCAGCCGTCGCTCAAAGTGTACTAACCAATCTTTATGCGCGAATATTAACACTAACGCTGCCTGACGTACGGTTGTCAAGACAAGAAATAGCAGTGCGATTAATCGGAAAGGATATTGAGTTCTTACAAAGTATCAACCTATGTTGTCAGTTCTCGTATCATGTATTAACTTGGGATTACGAAGAAGGACAACTCCAGTAGGCGCCAGATCATATCCCTGTCCTGTACACAGTATGTTAATCATGCACGCGGATATTTCAAAACACGGAGTCCGTTACGAAACACTGCAGAAACGCTTCCTTGTGCGCATGCGTACGATAAATGTGCGACTGATTTGTCACACGCTGAAATGCGTCATTGTGGTGAAAATGTACATGTTAACAAGTCGTTGCCCTTTCCCATTACTTCGCAATGTCGCGATGTTGATTGCTGTTCTGCCTAGTTCAAGTCGCCTGTATAACCAAACAAATGCGTAGTTAATGTTTCGAATCATCCTTGCCATCCAAACGAAATGTAATGTTTTGTATGAAAGTCCCAGTTAGCTTTGTTCTATGTCACAATTGTATACCTTTAACAGTGTTGAACACGGCCTGGGTCTTCAAAAAAGGATTCCATATCTATTATGCCATTATAGTTTTCTCTAAGCAAATGTAGTTTGGTTAAAGACATCAGTGACAATCGGCGAGTTATAACTAAAATACAATAAAACACGATAGTAAACCCCAACACAGCACACCGTATTTATAATGTTATATTTCTATTTCCAGTTGTGGTGACCGTAGATGAGAAGCCGATACGACTCCAGCTGTGTGACACCGCAGGACAGGTTAGTGCTATTCGGAACTTTGTTTATACTCGTAGATATCTAAAGAACCGTTTCGGTCGAAATTCTTATTGTATTGACCACGAACACTAATTTAGAAAAGATATCTGACTGCGTTATCTGCTAAAGAAGAAATAAAGAACCAATGAGACATCGGACAAATAGAATCACAAAGGAAGTGTTTCTCTTTGTCTTGTTATATATCGTCGTCTGCGGAGGCTTTCGATTTTGATTTTTAAAGGTTTTCTATATGAAGAAAACAAGTTAGACATACTACCGTTGTGTACGATGTTGATTAACCTCCGTGGAGAGACAGAATGGTCAAGTGACCATACAATTGCGTTCTGACAGACTGTCACAGCTATAAACTTAACCACGAAAATAAGCGAATCTGTCATGATTATCGAGTCTCCGTGTGGCAGGGTTCCAACCTCGATATTATATTACAGTCGCGACCGATGCTTGTGCGTAAACATCTCTGCGTTTTCTTCAGCATTTACTCAGTCACTTAGTACATAAATGATGTGAGACTGATTTAATTCTTCTCATCCGTCGACCATTCCCTGTTTACACCAAACCACAAGCATGCCACTATACTTGTTACTTGTATTGTTGCTGAACGTCACACAGACTCGCGTGTTCCATGTACATCTACTGTACATACCGTGTAGCCTGCACGCAACATCCGTCTATACTGTAAGTAAACCGATCTCTCATGAACATCTCTGACGCGCCAGGCCTGTATCACATTCAGTCCGAGGGTCGCCGAATGAAAAGCACTCGAAATTAAAACGACTTTTTAAAGGTTCGCTTACCTTAGTGTTAGTATAGTAAGAACGATCTCAACCCAACCCAATACATACATCTTTGCAACGGACTGAACAAAGTGTGCTTAAAGGATAAACAGTTCATCTAGTCGTGTTTCGCAATAGTTTATACCCTTAATCTCGAAAGATGATGTTATTTTGGTTTTCGGAAAGTGAAGCAGGGTTCGCCTTCTTAAATGTGATTATAGTTGTTAAAGAGAGGAGAGTATGGACCGTCCCACTTAATTCATCCTCATTCTCTGGACATTATCGTTAGTCCAAATTGAAAGCAGTAACGGGTAACATATTGAACAATCAGGAATAACATTTTCCCTGTGAGAGTTGTAAGACTTTTGTTGTTACACCATGATGATGTGCTCATCATTAGCAACTCATTCTTCATCCCCGTTGTTTACGACAAGTTTTGTAGCCGATGAGGCCGAGTGGGATAAACGTTTAATATACATGAGTGGTTAGAGGGTCCGTGACCCTAACAGTGCTAATTGCTTAAGGGTAAACGGGAAACGTGAGTTTGAACTAGTTTAACCTGTTCTCACATATGTGATACTGTGATTTTTCCATGTTAAATGCAATTTTAGATGACATTTCTTATTTTTGAGACGACGGTAACATGTTATCAAAAGAAATTGTAAATATATTTTGTAAATGACTAAAAGCTGTACTAGCGTTTTTCATTACAATTTGACTATTTTTATGTCTGTAAATGCTTTGAAAGAATCATTCTCTCTATGATAATGGGTAGGAACCATTTTGTCGAAAGAAGACATTGATCACGTCTAACTGCATAGCTATAATTTAATAAAAATAAAATGAATAAAATCACCATGAGTTATACGTAGTTATCGAAATATCTCAAGTCCAATATACATTATACGTATGAAGCTCTGTTAAGTTCACATGAAATGGGATAAGCACACTTTTAAGTTCACAGCGTTTGCGTCTACTGTTTTGTATACGATAAAGAAACCGATCTCTTTATCAAACGGAATTCAAACGGATACGATTTTTATCTATATCAAATTTACACAACCCTTCTCCATAATGCATTTTACAAGCGATATTTCGTTTTATGGAATATTGTATACGGATTAAGCGCGTTCGAACAGTCATGGCCAGACTGGACACGCCTTTACATCATGTATGAAAGACAAAGTTCCCTTTTTGGATCGTTTATTGTGATTATATGATACGCTACCTGAAAATACATTTCGAGCGAACGCTTCTTTATTAGAGTATGGCATTATGCTTGAGATAGAGAGAATGTGTGAAGGGTTGATTTCGGTCGAGAAGCAAACCTCGGAGTGGTCTGTCTCCAAACTGAATGTCTTTATATCGTTTCGGTCTATGGGTTATTAAAGTCCGCTCGTCATCATATCACTTCGTACCCCTAGTTTGTAACCATTGTATCAGATTCAGGCCGTGGCCTTTATGACTTTGTACTCCGTTGACATTTAAAAGCTTATTTAACCGTGCCAAAATTCTGGCCTTTTGTGCGCAAGTTGAACGTTCAAATACCTTTTCATGTCTTAGAGGAGCAGTGCATCTTTTGGTGAATTACCTGGTATGTTTCTTGGACATTTAAGGTCCTTTGTAGTTGTTTGCATATATCTATCATTAGAAGGTCAAAAGAAAACCGAAACTTATTTATTTCTTTTCCCCTTTTATCATTTATATATCGCATTTCTGCTAAGCTTGAAAGGACGCACATGCCTAGATAAAAACAAATTGAGTGATCAAACTATTCTGAGTAAAGACAAGCTATGCCTTGGTTTAATTCTCGTTTTAAATAGGAAAGCTTCAGACAATTGGTATTATGAATGCAGCAGCCCTAGGAGGGAAGTAATCCATACGGAAAAACTTCTTTGATGTTAAACACACGTGAACGAACAGAAAGAATGGCCATGAATTATTGATTGGGAATTCCTCATAAATGCGTGTCTGTAAAGATAATCCCGGTGGTCTGTATTTGTAGCAATTCAACAAAATTAATTAATTGGTTCGTATTTCCTAATAGACCTCCACGGAAGGTGGAACTATACAGCACCGACTATCATTTCCAGGCACGTCAGTGTCACTATAGTCTCTTGTTGTGAGACACAGTGTAAGCCCCGTTGTTCTTGCTGTTTATATAGTTTAACGACACATGAACGATATCCTCATTCGTTTACATGAAGCATCGTGCCAACCTCTGTCTCTGCAGCCTTCTTCAGGAACTCAGCCGAAACCACACAAGTTCGGTTTGCCTTCATACCTAAGGCTTCAGAATACAAATTAACTGATGTTATCCATCGACTTACAGGCCGATAAAACATGCCTATCCGAGCTGGCATTTACACAAAACGGAATTTGACCTCCAACCATTGTCGTTCCACAAATCGAATAAGGAAATCAACAATGAACATTTAAAAAAGAATGCCATTCTGCTTTAGGGTCTTCGGGGAGGCAATCGTAAAATATCGGTTAATTGGAATCTAAATAAACACGGCTTGGGGGTAATAAGAACTGGAATAAAGAGAAGGAAAAATTCAAAGCACACTTGTTTGAATTAACATACAAAACACTTTAACCTTTTCATCTACATCGCCTTCAACGCTAATTTCTTTCATTTTATTCCCTTACTTTTCTTTGGCCTAGGAATGTATTTTTTGTAATATTGCTGTTGTCTATTCATTAGTCACTAAGAATGTGAACGTGTAGTCTTCAAACAATTTGTTGTTAAACTGAGATTGTAAAGATGCGTTGTCTAACGTTGCAGATCTTAACGAGCCTTGTTTGGGGTTCAGTATAGACTCTATCTATCTTATAATTGTCATTAAAACCGCTCTTAAGTTCCGCTGCTTTATATTTGATGATTGAATCAATCGATTGACCTGTTGGATAAGTGAGAGCTTTTTCGACACAACACTTTACATCACTACGTGACATTTGTATTTAGACCTTGTCTGCACGCAATTTATTAGTTCATTAGGCTAAAAACAATACTTGTGACTTTCTAATCATTACCATCTTGTGTAAAATTCTCTCATATTCGGACGATGGTGGTTTGTGTAACAGACAAATGACTGACTGATAAGCCATTCCAAACGAAGATGTTTGGACCAGAGATATTTCAACTCTCAAATCAAAGCTATATTCTTCTTTATCACTTTTATCGAACCACATTTGTCCAGTTACATACCATAACAAAACAAATCCAGTCTAAGTCTCATACTTATATGGTTTCAAAGTCATCGACTGGATCATCACGGGGGTCTAATACGGGTAAAAGGCCGGAAAGGTATGTCTATAGGTATATCGTGTCATTGTTTCGAGTCAGGAATGTAAGACGAAGTCCCCTGCAGACATAATGGGCGGGACTTTCTGTAATTACATCGCCACATGAGTTTTACGTATCAATTAAAAATTGGTTAATTGGCGGACGAACGATTTTTATCTGATCAATCTGGCGTTTTGTGGGATTTACTAGTTAGATTATGCATATACATGCAACCCTATATTCCATGATGCCCTTTGCTGACACATCTCCCAGAGATATATTAAGAAACCTTTTTGACAAAATAATAATTTGCACATATTGAGTTATTTCGCCTTTTTCATATCTTTCTCCACAAAGTATTATAAAGAACAGCGTTTCTTTATCTGTTTTCCGTCTGTTGGTACATCAGACTCCGGACCAGTCTCAATTCCTATATGTGGGGAATTGGTTAACCAAACTGTCTATAACCATTTTGTTCTTTCATATCCATTTGTCACTTCAATAGAAGGAATTCATTCGGGCGATAGTGTTACCCGAAACCTTTTTGAATTTCTATTTGATTAAAAGGTACCGTTTGTGGACTAATGGAATAGGTGTTCATACAGATCAGACTCTCCAATCTGCAATAGTTTTTCGGAGTCGATATTGGTCGCTTCTAAGCCAAAATGCGTTTCTTGTGTGTTGTATATGACCGTTTATAGGATTATAATCACTTCTCGTTGTGTAACATGTATTCGTTCATGCTCTATTTGAAAGTATTCATGTATGTAAGTACATCTCGAATAAGTCACATCCGTAAACGTGTCGGTTTAATGCTTTGTATGGTAATGTTCTAAGACTAGCTGGGTTCCGCCTTTGATACCTGCTATTAAATCTTAGTGTTTGTAGGTTAAACACTAAGTTATTTAGAGGCTAGATAGTGAAATTTTAACGATATAGAAACCCCGTCAGTCGCTATCGCTCCTTCCTTGGGGTTTCTATATCGTTTAAATTTCACTATCTAGCCTCTAACTAATACGTGATGCGATTCATAACGTGATTAAAACTTTAAAGACGTTATTCAAACAAGCACGAAAACGGAGCACGCCTCTATGCGCCCCTCTCGATGTGTTCAACAAGTTGTTTTATATCAGCTCGGTATGATTGATATTAACGCCGGGTTTTATCTCAACAAGTTACACGTTATCACCTTAAACATTCTGGAACGTGTGCAAACTGATAAGGCCTGAAATAATGTATAAGTCAGATCAAATATAAACTTTAGTTCAGACGCTGAAACGTTGTCCGAAAAAAATGCAACAAATATGTGTTAAGAAATATTTTGTATCTTTAAAGAAATAATTATTTTTACTATCTGCAATCCATATAACAGATGGATATAATTGTTTAAGAAGTTCTACCCCTAAACCATGACTCATTTTCACAGTTGGTGTGAAGGGTATGATAAATATTGCATTATTGTTAGATAATATATAATATCAAATAGCAAGGGTCCGAGTAAGTCTAATGGTAACTTGTATATTTATTCTCCAAGCCCTGAATTGTTGGTACTCGTTGGAATCGGGTCGACGATTAGATTTTTAAATGTAATCAAAACATCCAACTTCTCATCTATGTTTTAAATAATGCAAAAACAACACTGGTGCTGTTATCTAGACAGGTGGTCTATACATTTATTAGAAAAGGATACTGTATGTGTAGAAAAAAGCCACATATATATTAAGTTTTATTAACCATTTCTTTATGAGAAGGGGTCCTCTCTCGAAATGTCGATGGTTCTACCTGGCATGACAAGCCCTTATTGGTGCTTGAGAATATGGTCTTCCTCCTTCATCAAAGTCGGGCATCGATTACTGAAATGATGTGGACAAGATGTAGAACCCATAAATGTATATGAATTGTTATATGAAGAAGCCTGCAACAGGAACTAGATTTGGAGTCGAAATAACCAAAACCTATCAAACGTTTAACTGTTGCCTGCTGTGACTTTTAGATTGGACAATCCACACAATTTCTGATAAGAAAATGTGTTAATTAAGTTTCTTCCCCAATATGACAATATACGTGGGGTTATGTCCTTAAGGCATTAACGCCCTGTGTGGCAGTCATCTTTACATTAAGAAATGAAAAGAAAAGAACAAAAATGGCATTTTCGTATCAATAATTAAATGTTTTCTTAGGTCAATATAGAACGATAGCGATAATTGAACAAAACTACTTCATCGTAGCTTTAAACAACTTAATACGTAATTGGAAACGCGAAAAGAGAATGACAAAGTTTTCATAACCGCCTGGGTCGTGACAGTCTGTTCCATTTTCGTGTTATTTAAGTAATGTCAATAAGATACTCGGGCGTTCTGTCGAATTATCCTTGTCAAACCCAAACAGCTAGGACAAGTGACTTCTAGACAATAATGTTTAACACTTCATATTAATCTTTGCTATTGTCGAACATAAGACAGCATAAGTAAAATGTACTGTTCTATTGACGCCAGGAAGATAACTTATATAGAAATAAAGAACAAATAAAACGTAACGGAATGTTCTCGTCGACATAGCCAACTTCGACATATGGGATTGCGAGGTATAGAGCTTCCACAATAAATATAGAATAACGAGACAAATTCCTCTCAAGTAGACATATTCGCACGTCCGATCGTATCTTAAAGGGCCGAGATGAGTTTATTTCTGAGTAGAGATAAGAGAAGTTGACCAATGCTCTTGGATAACATACGTCACTCAGATCAAATTTCCTCCAATGAATTGCTCGATGACAAACAAATTGAAACAATAAAAAGGGGATAAAAGTAAACAGGAAATGCACTCAACAACTAAAATGAATTAGCATCACTTTCGATAAACACCGTTTACGTGACGTGTTTATGTATAAAGGTCTGGCGGTGTTTTCTATCGTGTGTCGTGGAGGTAAATGACAATGTTACCCATGTCAAAGTGAACATGAGTGTTGCATGACGGTGAGAGGTAAATCATGTTTACGTCTTTGTGTCGTATGATATCGCATGATACTAACCCTTTATTGATATACTTTAACCACAGGCTGAGGAGATGCGAGGGTTTGTTGTTGGATTGGAAACAGGAATGTGTCGCTAATCTAAATCATGCTACCAAATAGAAATTTGTGAATGCTCAACATTTATAACAAGAGAATACTTTAAAGGTATGATGTTAGGAAGAAACCATTGTGGGTTGAAAAAACAACAACAATAAAACAATTGCTGATTTTACCAAAAATCATATGAAAATGAAAAAACAAGCAAATAAAAAAACATGATGAATTTCGCCTAAGACATCGGTTTTAAAGCCATTATGTAAAAGGCTAAATTGCTCCTTGGAAGCAATCTATTCTTTCATCAGAATTATTTGTTAGGATTTCGACAGCATATTCGCCTAATGAAAGTATCATGGGTTAATGAAATTCAACAAAAGGTTAAATCGTTGTCATACACATAATGGCGATATGATCATCTTGTTTAATAAACAACGAGAACGGATTCAGAATAAATTTCATTTTTTACGATAACCTTTCCCCCAACTTGTTTATTCAGTAGCAATACCTGACCTCTCTCACGTATCAAATTTATGTAAATGGCTACCCTATCCTTGCCGAGATACGTATCAATGAATTAAAACGTTTTCGCTCCTTCCACTTCTCGTACTGTCAACTGTCACTCAAGCGAGATGTACATTTCACCATCAGTGAAATCAACAACATGAAAGAAACATGGGCGGACGGTCATTATTGGGTCAGTTAGCGTGCTGTCTTTCGACCCCACTGAGTTGGAGAGTTGTGTATTACAGTAGCAGTAACTGCCGCGTGAATAACGACAATTTGCACAGACCACAGTTATATAACTGCGTAAAATGTATGTCAAATGCATGTACTTTATTTAATTGATAGTTTTTATTTTACGATATTATGATTAACGTAAACGGTATAATCCCAGCCATTTTTGGAGGACTTACATAACATGATAACGATTCCTTGGCTATCTAATTACCAATTATAATCATCACGAAAAACAAATTGATAAAGAAGTCATTTAGACTAGAAAGTATTTATTTATTCAGTGTATTCTAATGTGGAAATTATTCGTAAACCACATAGTTGGGTAAACTCTCATATTCACACAGTTTGAAAGAGGCTGTGAGATCAGTAAATGTTTAAATGCGTCAATTTTCAACGAAAACATCATTCAATCTTTTCTGTGTGCAAAAGTTGAAAGGGGGAATTATGATTTATTTGAAAGTTTAATGTTAACACGGTACATTGAATACAAGCGGGTTTTCTCAATGAAACTAAACTCGTGATTATTTACATATGATGTATTCGCCTTTTAAACATTTCCCCTTACTACCTCAATAAGTATAAGTTTAGGATATTTTCATAACAAACATCATTGAAAAGATGTCGTAGCTCGTAAGGAGAATATATTTCATAAATATCATGTCTTCTTAAGGGGGAAAATATGAAGAATTATCACTCTTCTTTTTTTCCTGGCTTATTTCTAAGTCCCATTTGTGTATAAAGACACCTCGCGCCTAATACGTAGATCTTACGACGGGAAAACGAAACAACACCATTTCTGACTTGCGAAAATCTTTTCCAGTACATTGGGTTTCGACATATCAAAAGAGATACACATGGTATCAGAGAGCATGTATGGTCATAAATTTCCCAATACCGAAATAAATTTCGTTGCCGTATATGGATATTTGGGACCGTTTGCGTTGTTATTTATTCATCTAGCTGATAAGGTCATCGTTTGAAAGAAAAACTATTTTTGTCCACACACGATAGTTTTTATATCAATTTTTGTTTTCGTGCCTATTTCATATAAACATATAAAAGGGATACATTTAAAGAAAGAGATGTCATGCAAGTGCCAAGCAATAATTCTAAATAATTCACGGTATATGTGCTGGTGAATAAGACGCCTTTATAAAGGGGGAAATGCAAATGGAAAAGCGTCATCAGATCCAATATCGGAAGCGCAGGTTTGGATCGAGAGATAGAGAGACTTGATAAATCGTCATCATGATATAAACTAAAAGATGTTAAAAACGTCCCAAAACCCCATTTTAACACACACATATCAAGGGTTCAGTGCAATACTATATAAGTGCTTCATGTTTATGAAGCACTTACTATAGTCTTGTACCGAACCCTCGATATTATATACAGAAATTAATTGTTTGGTTCAAGATATCTTTAATATATGCCATGTCAGTAGAATAGAACAAAAAAGTGTTAAACATGTCGATAAAGTCCTGTAATTGGCAAATATCAATTCAGAAAAGACTTGCTTTGGTTCCAGGATCCGTTGCTACGTTGATGAACACCTCCATATAAATATAAACTATTGTAGAAGTAGTGTTCCATGCTGCATGTGCACACTGCTGTATGTGTGGCGAGGTAATGGATGAGTCGGGTTATGGTGATAGATGACTCTGTGACAATAAGTATTAACGTTCACCCTTTGATCTCGCCGCTTACCCTCTGACCTAACAGCCCACGGGTTAGGTGATCCATCAAACACCGCTCGTACATTAACCCGTCACTTCGTAATGGGCTTAAGTGAATTAGTCAAGATTACGAAAATTAAGAAAGAAAATAGTTAAAATTCTATAGAACAATGCAAAGGCAAAGAACACATCATTGGTCTAACAGCGAACTGATTATATGACCAATCAAGCTTATGGAATATTCAATAGGTCTAACCGTCTCAATTCATATCAGGAAGTTGATAGTTGGAGCAAGACATGGGAAGGTTTGATGATCACTCTTTGTTGAAACCCTTTCAACACAAGATGAAGGTTTCGTTTTAACTATGGACTGACGAGGTGACTATTTTGATAAAGGACATAGAATACGATTGGTTTAACTCACAATATTCTTTAAACGTCCTAAGGAAGTGGAGGCCATTTTCACCAATTCAAGTATGCAAGGATGTTTTCACCGCGAGATTGGTCCGTAAATTTCTCAGAGTTTTCAGCAGTTATTCAGTCACATCGCATCGACCAGCATACTTATCCGCGCACCTTGGACCGCCTCAACAACACGGTCCAACAATCTTTCCATGTCACCGACTGGCTTTCCCATATGAACCTAGTTGAATGAACCATTTCAATGTGATGGGACGTACAATGAACTGATATGCTAACATATTACGTACCACCAGACGGAAGGATAACACCGAGTTATCACTGGTTATAGGACCGGTCGTACATAAGGAAGGATCTGTCGAGACCCACACAAGGTGTACATGATAAAGGAGTCGATAGTGTCTGGCAAGTCGTATGACCGTCTGAACACGTGGTTGATAAAACAGTTAACCCTTGGTGACGACCTTTAGTTTTCCTCCACAGGAGAAGTTATGACTGGGTCGAATAAAATTAACAATAGATGACAAAACAATCCACATAAACCGTAAAGAAAGGTATTGCGGTGCAAGGGGATAAGTTGTTTGGACAATCGAACTGTCCTAACAAGGTTTCCCAAGACATAATCATCGAGCCCACGGCTTCCGTTTTCACGTGACCTGTATTTTATTACAACTCTGTCATCGTGGGTAAAATCCGTAAATACTATAAAAACTTTCCAGTGTGATGTATATTCGGTATTTTCATAGTCTTTTAGAAGGATAAAAACTTGTCGAAACTATCTTATTGGGTTCCCATTATGTAGGACGTAGAGAAGTTATAATTTATCATAGAGAGTATGGCTCTTATCTGACCCTCTACGTGAGTATTGTTTTGTTATCCAAATGTCCCTATAAGACCCAATACCAGTTCACACGCGTGCTGGGCCGTGTGGGTGGGATCCCGGCGCGGTATGTTAGTGATAACTGGATATACACTTCCACCTGTTAGGGTGAGAAGGCTTTGAGGGTCTGAAAGGGTTGCAATATATTGAAGCCGAACAATTCGTTACGAGGAATGTATCGTAAAATAACAAAGTTTCACACAGTATCTAAAGAAGAGAAATCGTTCTATCTGTATTATTGTATTATGTGGATGGGTTTGAAAATTAGATCGAGTTTGGAATCCCATTCGAAAGATATTGACAAAGGAAGACTTCACTAAAGGATGAGTTAAACTGCATATCATACCATTGCCCTGTAGTTAGGGGAACAAATGTAACATGTGTCAAACATGGTGATGTGTTTTATAAATTCAACTGAACGAACTGTTTTAAAGTAAGGAGAAATGTTTATGTTCCTTAGCATGTCTCGACACGGAAATACAAACATGGATGTCAAACATCAACTTTATGTTTTGTTTTGATTTGATCTCACAACATTTACAGCACTCATTGTCCTCTATTCATTATCCCGGTTACCAACAGTGTTAAACTCTCGGCTGGCCAACATACTGTCGATGGTCTAACTTATCAAGGAACAATTGGTCCTTACAGAGACTTTGATAATCTATGTCTCTGGTCCATATTAGTCCTTATGGATAGAAAAATAAAGAGTCTTCCTCAATCCATGATGAGCCGGGCATTGCAAATATCGGATACCAAAAACCAATCGTAAAAAATGAATTCCCTTTAATACATATGTAGTATTTGTATGTGATTTGGGGAAGCATAAAGGCAGAACCTCCTACTTCACTTCAAAAAGAAAGGGGAAGTTTGTGAATGTAAAGCCATAGAGATAAGTCTGTGTAAAACTGATGCGGTAAACATCGGTCGGAGCCGGAATGATTAGGTGTAAGGCAAATAGTTCCGGCCCAGACCGATGTATAACGAGAACGAACGAATTAATCAGAAGGAAAAATGGCAGAATTTGGGTATTCTACCTTTAAAAAAGCCTGTCTAACTTTACTTTGGCGTTAGAATCAGTTATTTCCTATTATTCTTATGTCACTAGCTGACATGACAAAAGCACTGTACGACACACATACACACGTGGCATGCGTTTTTTTCTCCCTATTCGGTATCACTTACTCCCGCCTCCACGTGCCAGGCAGAGTACTCAGTTAAACTTCTCGAATTTAAAATGTCATTGTTTGAATACATGCTTATACAGACATATCCCATTCGGCGAAGCGGTTTATCAATCAACATGCACACCAAGCTATTAACAAGTTTGCCTTTGAAACAAACACGATAACGAAGTCCCATCTTTGAAAAATGAAACCATCTAGCGTACTTATTTGTAATGCGATTAAATGGCTACCAACATATTAGGATAGGGTGTCTTTGTGAGATATTATCAGTTGCTACACAGGGTTTTAAGACAATAATGAAATACGGACGAGAAATGTTCAATCCTCGATTTCACCCCCACTAGGGTATTAGGAGTTTTTACCTTGCTTATTCCTAAGTCCCATAGTGTAGGTAATCATACGTTACGGCTCGTCGAGATGATACTTGACTACCCACAATATAGGTTTTACCGGGTAGCTGATTAAACTGTGGGTAGATGCCTCAAATGCATGTCATATGAAGACATTTAGAATTCGAGGAGCAATTTAAACTCCCGAACTCCCGTACGAGTTGATTTGTTTTTTCTTCCCATAACCTTCTGTAGAGCCCGTGCTCTCCCGACAAATCTCAGTTGTATTAATATACTAGATACCCTCTACAAGCCGTAATAATATATCAAGTTTTATGAATGGGCTGTGTTTACCCTAGCTTCTGTTCCCCCAGCCCTTTACTTGTGAACGCAAAATGAATCGAGGATCTACTTTAGATACACTGTTACGTCAACTAACGAACCTTTATTCCTCCGGGTGATGGAGGATCCTGTTCAGACAGAAACCAGATAAAAAGTGAAGCCGAAAAACATTTCCTTCCTGAATCGTTTTTCATTTCACCTGTCTTATCGCATCTATAAATGTGTTTGAACGAAAGGCAATCTGTATACATGCCGTGTGTTACTTGTTACAAAGTGTGTTAAAATAAACTATTTGAATGATAAACGTCATCTGATATAAAACTACATGCTCCATATATAGGCGACTACACCTTAGTGAGAAATAAAGGATTTGATTATACTTAGAAACTTGTGTATTCTTTTACAGTGATTTTAAATATAGCCCGATAATAAGGTGTCTTACGGTTGTTGTATAGAGTAAAGAGTTCGACTCATAAATAATCTGGAGGGTAACGCAAACCGATTACAAGGAGCGGTCGCTTATTTACCCATTACTTTAAAAACAATCATAATTCTTACACGAATATGTCGGTCAATATAGAAACTATTATGACAAAAGGGAAGAAATGTTTTTAGATCGAGTTTTCTTGTTTGACATCATGGTTTGTGTTCTATTTCAACCAAGGGCTTGCTGTTATAAGATATGTATTAAGCGTTTATTGACAACCTGTACTTAAACTCTCATCCATTCAATCAAATTCTCTATCATTTCGTGTTGTTGTAAAAGAGATCATGGGCTTGTGTTCCGCTTATGATATGACAGCGATCGCGATTAAGCCAAACAGAAAACTGGAAATACAGTAGTATCTTTGTTCTAGCTATAGAAGGATTTATAGTTTGAATTGAAACCACCTAAAAGTCTTCTATTGTAAAACTTTTGACCAAGATGTAAACTAAATAATCCTTATGTTGACAAAGGGCCTTAGAAAAAAGTTTAAAAAATCAGGCCTGTTTTCCTATGTGATACTTTTCAAATACTTAACTTGGAGTAACCTAACAGAATTGATGGTTAATGTGAAGGGAATCAGTCACTGGTATGGGAAGACTATCTAGGCAGTCCTGGTGAGGCAATATGGTGCCAATACCACCGTCACAGATAGGGGCCGTGATATCGTGGTCTAAAGACCACCAAACACCGATGCTAACCTCAATGGAAATAATACATGTCCCTAACTCTAATTCTTTGCGTTTGTTAAAATTCTGTGTTGGTTATCATATCATGTGTACGATTTCCTGTTTGTACGGTTCTTGTTATTTATGAGTGGACGATTCAAACTGAACTAAATATATCCATTAATCTACCTGGTAAACCGAATTTGCAGTCAGCGACCAACTATATCACATATATAGACAATGCTGCTTCTAGCTATTTAAACAGACGTGCCTCATTTCACTTTTAATACAACAAAGACACTCTTATACGAACACAAACCAAAACAGATAAATCTAAAATGGGTCACCACATGTTATGAAATCTGTAAAAGGCTGAATGGATGTTATTGTTTATTTTCACCGCGCATTAGAACGGCCTTCGTGGTTCGATTTAATATCGCAGATGAAAGATTATCTTTCAATCGCCCGAATTTGACGTGAAACATATAACAGTTTGATGAATGGGACGCGATGGGCCTTTGAATTAATGAAAACCTTGAATAGACTGTTCTTTTGTTGGTGATTTATTTACAGAGTTTAATTCGCTACCAAATTGCGGTACATGCTTTCTGAATTTGAGAATAAATTGTCAATGGAATATCTTTGATAACAGACGGGGCGGTACACTGTGTCTTATAATGAAAATAAAGTGGGTATAGACTAGGATTTGACTTGTCTATTGTCGCAAAATTTGGAGTCATTGTTGAAAAACGAGAAATTGCTTGTACAAGTTAATACTGAGGAACAACAAGGAATGTGGACAGGATCTCTGAATGCACTCTGCAATATGACTTATATATTGTTAAAAACGGTGATCACCCAAATTTAACGAGCCCACCCATGGTTGGCCCAAAAGTAAGGTCAAGGCCAACCCACATGATGTCACACCTCGCTAACATAAGGTTACACGATCGCTGTGACATGTCATATTCGTTGCATGTTCAATAAGTAATTCATACAGAGGTATACATAGTATGACCTCCGACTAGCCACTCGCTCGCTGATCACAAGGTCGATATTAACACATGGGAAGTTGGACGAGTCGTCTCCATTTATTAAGCTCGCACTTTAACGCCCATAAATATCGTTAATAGAATAAATCCTGACCATATACATTGTTAAGGTGATTTCCCACGAGGCTGCATTCATGGTACCTCATCACCAATACCCTGGAAGCTTTATACCAGAAACACATGACATTTCACATGAAACTTAAATTCTTGTGTATATGTCTATACAATAGAAGGGTGCACATTCCACAACACAAAACGCAACACCTCAAACTCAATGTAACGGGTCATTGGCATTTTAACGGCGTTACTTTTTCAAACACATTTATTGTTACATTGTTTTAGGCATCGTTTTTATTGCGGGATTGATAGCTAACCAATTATTATTGACAAGTATTTATGTTTGACCATGCTTGGAGGGGCCCCGCAAGGCTTTAACTTATTGTGTGTCAGGTCAGGAATAACATGTCATAGTCGTAATTAAACTTTCACCACTTCAAACAAAAAGTTGAAACATTCCTCTGAGGACTGATCAATTGTATTTTGAGGATAACCATCACTTCCATATGATGTATTCGACCCCTTTATGATATACAATGGTGATGTTAAACCGATTTCGTTTCTCAAGCGGCGGAATTTATCCCAAAAATCCCAAAACATAGCTGTAGTTATACGAGTATAGTGGAAGTATCTGGTCATATAGGTCGCATTTTTAGACGATAGTTTCGATGGGTGAAGGGTTAAATATCGTTTATCTTGATTGACAATTGAGTATTTAAAACAATGGCTTTTAAATAGACCATAGAACACACTTGTATGATTCTGACTTGTAAACTGAGCATTTTACAATGTACAACAAACGACACTTTATTCCTCAATATCACCGTGTATTCGAACCTATACACAGCTCTGTGTACAAACGCCATTAAATATCGTTGTGTAGATTACGCTTGTTCCTTGAATTTCGCATTGTATTGCGTACAATATACAGATGCTTTATGTTCAGCATTGAATCTTTAGTATTTCACAGCAGGTACCTCATGGTAGATTCGTTTTAGCAAAATTTAAAATAAATTGTCAAAGAAATGTGCAAAGGTCTTAAGAGTTCAATTCGTTTTCTTGAACACTCTAAACCAGGTGCGTCAAAGCGTGTTTCGATGTCGTAACGGATAAGTAACCGTATTTCCCTTGTGTCATAGCTCAATAAGTCACCGTGGCGTTTTCAATGTGTTTAGGTATCAAAATAATAGTATTCCATTGGCTGACCTCTGTCCATTTTCTATCATGGTACTTTTTTGACTCGTCTTGTCGAGACGATTGTAATGAGTTTCAACAACATGGGGTTTGTTGATGTATTGCTGAAATAAAGCGTGTAAATAATTTTTAGCCATGCCCATATTATGAACACACAGAGAATGCCGTATTACATGGATAAATTGTTCCGTCGTAACCGCCATGGCTAATTGACCACAGGTTCTTGGTTTATATTCACTGGATTAAACGGATTAATCATACCAATAATATTGATATGATTGCTCGATGGGGATTTACGGATTAAGAAAACCTCTCCATTTTTAAACACGTAATAGACTAATGCCTACGTCCCCAGTTAAACCAGCTTGGCGACCCTTGTATGGTCCCCGTTGTTATTTGGCACCGAGTGTATAACCGATATAGTCTATACAGTCTAACCCGAATGGGAAACCCGGATTCCAGTATGTGTTAACGCTAGGGCCTTAATAAATGGCCATACAAGTCTCGATCCTTTACAGAAAGCACGCCAATGTATCTGACCCAAGCTTGATGTCAAATAAAAAGATAAAAAATAATATGAATCCACAAACATACAAAAGATTTGTCTGTATACATATATGTTTGTTACAAATTCTTCATTTTAGTTTCAATCATGTACATTGTAAACATATTCATACGTCCAAAACGACAATAAGTGTTTATCTAATAAGACCAAAATTATTATATAAAGAATTGTGAGGCGGTCTTTGCAATTTGTTTAGATTTAACATTAATCGGGCCAGATCTCATTTTATTTTGTGTACCTCTGTACATAGGTCTTATGTTATTTTTCATTGTCGCCTAAAAGGTTTGATTTTTGACGTATGGTACCTCAGTTTGACTTGTTAATCTATGTTGACAAAGACCGCCTGTCAGGGACAATGTTTGACGGCGGACACAGTCTTATACTTATTCCAAATCTGTCAGAAAGGTGTCAAAAACGTCTCAAATACTATAATAATGCTTAAGACCTTTCTCCAGAAAATCTGACCGCATACCACGTGATTGTAGAATATAGACTTATCAACACGTGATCGTTCTGTTTCGGATAGATCGGATCTCTACCTTAAAATGAGTCACTCACTAGTTTTAATATCGCATGTATTTGATATCGAATGACGTTTGTTTCAAAGTGAGGGTTTACTGTTGATGGCCGAGAGTCGAGGAGTTAAACATTCGCTTCCTTTTCAAGTCAACTTCCCTCTAGTAATACTTACTAATCGAACAACTCAATTTCAGGGAAATTCTTCTCAATCACCCAGGGAACATTTCCCCGCAAACCTGCGATTGTTTGGTATACTGTATGCCATTTAAAGACTTTTATCAACTGCCTTTTGTGTTTAATGCGACATTTTTTATTAGCAATTCATTTAAAACACCTATCTAAATGTCTGTTTTTGTCGACCATATTATGATATGTTTAGTTACACTTCAATACGTTATATAACTAACAGGTTCTTTTGGTATCACATCAGTCTTAGAGTATATCAATCGATAAGGGTTTGTCTCATTCTTAGTAAGATATGGTCTTTTAGGTCGACATTAACATTATACATAGTGTGAGAAAGAATGTTAACCATTATTTCTCCAGATATCTTGTCACCAAGATAATGACAATAAAACCACTTAACACATTATCTTCACTTACCTGTACAAACAAACAAAAGACCAGAAATTTCTAAACAATTTCTTTATCTATAGGCTATCTGTTGTATTGGGTAATGTGTCATTTTCTTCTGGACACAATCTCCAACCAAATCGGCTTATCGTTGAAACTAGGCCTAACTATTACGACAAACCCTTTGACCCTCGAACATGCCTGTGTTTTATTATATAAAGTCCGTGAAAATATAGATAAACTACATCTTTCGGGATGTTTGCCCGTTCATTAGGGAAATTCATGTTTTCCAAATTTAAAGTAATAGAAGACAACATTTTTAACACACAAAGAAATCATTTTTTCTATGAAAGTTGGTGACAACCATTGCTCATTTGGAGCAGTGTGTCCATCTTTAAATGTCTCATGTCTTCTACAGAAAATATGAGTCGATACGAGTGGTTAACTATGTCGTTAAATGACAGTACTACGGCTCTCCTTTGATTTCTCTCAATTGAACTTGTTTGAGCGAATCTACAAAGAGGTCCTTTCTTGGACAAGAATGATTTTGTTCGTCACAAGGAAGATTTAACACTTATAAACAAACTTCCAATTTGTATGGCGAAACATTTCAGACCGATAACGATTGTATCCACGATAGAGATCACCGGATAAACAATAAACGCGTAGATATTGTCACCACACCACAATAATGGCAAGATAATCTATGCTGTAACACGACCAAAGTGTGTATAAAAGTTCCCTACTTATGGTTCTGTGTAGCACTGTTGTCAAGGTAGTGGACCCAAGGATCCAAGGTTCGAGCCCCGTCGACTCAGCTGGTTTTGTGTCCGTACAGACATTTCCTTAACGCAATTGAACGAATTGTTTTATAAGAGTAAAATATCCCTCTTGTCCCATTTTTGTTTAAAAATTGAAACAAACTCCTCGAATCCCAAGGGTAATCGGGACAATGGCCAATCAATGACTTTCTTACCATTTGTCTTTATCACCCATGTTATCATACGATGTTAGATGGTTAAAAGACTGGATAGGTCATTCTGAAGATAGGTTGGCCTGACTCGTTAATCCTTTTCAATACTAGTCTTTTTACTGTTTTCGTCGTATGAGTAAAGTATAAACTATTCTTTATTTCATTGGTTTACATGCTCAAAGGGAGTTCTTTGTCTCTTCAAAGGTAGCATGAATTATTGGATCCATCGTAAAATCCGGCCCAAATTTTTTATCTGACTATGCCGCCCTTCCTCCGGCATTCTAATGCATCGTCAATTGTTTCCCTGTGTCCTTACGTGTTTCTGTCCATTGTAACACTTGTTGATATCTGTTGATTGTTCTTGGTCTTTCTTTATCTCGATGTAATCTCTGGCTTATTTGATTTAACTCTAAATCCTGCTCTTGTTTAGTTTCCGTCTCTTAAACAAAACAAAGCCCGGTATGTAGAACGGAGTGTTACCTGCGGAATTCCTTTGAACATGTAAAATATCTGGTGAGTTAGTCAAAATGTATGCGAAACATTCCATGTCATAGTAACATAAACGAAGTAAAAACGAAGCATATTAGATTTCATCTGTTCAGTAGCTATTATCCTTTAAGAAATGAAGGAACACATCATTAGTTTGTGTTTTTAGGTTTTTGTTATATTTTATTTCCTTAAACATTAACAAACAATGTTTCCTTTCAACCTCCTTTATTCAACTGATTCTGTCTTTGAAATGGGATTGTGTTCTATGAGCCAATTCATTCACATGGGTACATACCATAAAACGTTTGCCCTGTTTAAAGAAATAGTAAGCAATAAAGGGTGAAGACAGAATGTCAAAAGCATTGAAGACACACGGGTGGATAATAATACTATAACAATTTGACATTCTATTTCTTTTTCAAATTGAAATTAAATTTCTTACCGCTATTAAGTTGTAATCGGAACTTTTAATATCTGGTTTTGTCAGGGGTCTGTTTATTCTGTGGATATTGCGATCGTATCGAAGGACGGCAAACTTCAAGTAAACATTTAGAAGACTAATCCATTAAATAGACTGCCTTAAGCCCGAATATGTCGACACTTCCCTTTATAAGGTCCAGTATGGTAGTTATCTTCATCAACACTTCAAGGGAAACTTGTTGTTATAGAGGGATACTAAATATGTATTTTCAAATATACAAGAAACCAATGGATAAGTGCTTCTAAGTGCTGCAAAGAAATACAAGATAACTCACTACTTCCACTCGGTTTTCAATTGCACATGCTTAAAATGTACACAAACAAGCCGTTGGCGAAAGGTTTGTCGAGATTCCTTAAGAATTAGTCATTTATAGCACTTGCAAAAATAATGCAAAAAGAAGACCAAGGCTTTTATGTAATCAGAATGTTGTCATTTCAATTCGTCATAAAAGGTTTCTTTCCGATTACTTGAATGTTTTATCTCATACTGTCCAGCAGATAGCAAAGTTCGAGCTAAATTATTGTACTTGCTAACTTTCTGAAATGCTTAAAAACTTACTCTTTGCACAATAAGGCTCGATTGGTCCTAAAAGCTTTACATTAAGTTCAAGTTCTTGTGAGTCCATATTTGTTCTAAAAAGCCTTCTTCCACGTTATCCATGTCAACGCCTTTAGAGCGTACGCTTTTTTATGCTCTATCGTTTAAACTTGAAAATGCTTTGCTTTGCACAGAACACGCAAATAGAATACTTACTAACATATAGATAAACAGATGTATCGAATTTGTCATTAAGTACTGCCTTTAAAGAAAATGGTATAAAGGATTATGTTAAGTATAAGAATAAAGAGAAATAAACACATTATGAGAGGGCATACAATGACACGGTTATACATATCAACAGGTGTGAAGTGCAAATGAATAATGGATTAGGAATGAGGAGTACGTTTTAAAGAAAGAACACGACGGTCTGTGTGATTGGCTAAGCGACTGTGTATTCGGCTCTCACAACGAGACACCAACTCGCTGAGAACAGAGAACAACGCCTCTTGAACAGCCATTGAGATGTCAATGGGAAAGGGGATTTTAATGCGACCATTGTTGTCAAATGTGAATATGGGTTGCCCTACGAAAAAATGGTCGTTATTTAAAATCGTGAACACTGAAAAGGCAAACATAGTCAGCATGAGACCCGGGCAGGAAATCGGGACAATACACGACAGTAATGAATCTACAGTACCGCGTCCTGCGTGGCCCAGTGGTTAAGGGAGTAACCTTGGGGTATCCGAAAACTCACAACCTGGGCTAATGATTGGAACTGATGAATCACAGGAATGTCGTAATATAACTAAAACGGTGATGAAGCGACGTTGAGCTACGTAAATTCATTCGAGCTTTCACGTTCGAATCAAATTGATGAGTAAAGTGCAATTTGAATTTCATAATAGGCTGTGCCTATGGCACAAGCTATATGTGAAGGACATGTTTACCAAGGTATATCATCTCGGTTATGAAGACCGCCTTTTCTGGTGTTTGGTCACAACCCGGCCCTCACGACCTTGGTGCACGGATGATCGCCATTTAATGGTAATCCCGCGATCGGCACTCTTTTGATCAATACCGAATTAGTGTTTTATGGGTCCAGAAATCGCCATTGCTTCACATGACCTCGTGTGGGCCCGATGTTCGTTATGGGCTCACTATTGTACCACCCTGCTGGGTGCCCATAGAAGCATCCCCGGATTTAATGAGCCCTAAGTGGTGGTTGTGCTTGAACGGGTTTTTTGTGTGCGTGCGACAATCTCAGTCCCTATTCTCAATGGTCAACATGCGGAGATTGAAACAGATACTGTTTTTGTTCATTTGCTTTTGCGACTCTCTTTCTTATTATATGGGAGCACAATGTATTTCTCATTTTAAAAGGAGTCACAAGTTGTTTTAATCAACATGCATGTACAACAGCCGTAATGATCATAATATTCGAGTTTTTCCTTGTCTAAATAAGTGTTAAAGAGTTCCCCGTACTTTAATAAAGATAAAACATACTTCAGCAATACATTGACCCGAAACGACTATAGAAGGTTTGTATTTGAGAAAAGGATCGTTGAACATACAAAGTACAATGTACTACTATAATTTACAAATTAGACATGTTGCGCCGAATTGAACACACATAGAAAATTCAGTTTCATTTCAAGTTCATGACCTCAATAAATTTGTGAAATGGTTCGGTTACTGTCATACAAAAACAATTTTAAATACCGATTGACCATACCACTTGCTGTGGTATTTGATAAACCAGGTATTTGATAAACCACCACTTTGTGACTAACTGAACGACATGCATCGACGGACTAATGACTAACGCATTTAAAACAAGTTTACTATGTATTAAATCGGAGTAGTTTTTACAGTGTTTCTAACCCAAATAGTTTCTTAGAGCAAATCTTAATTAAATAATGCAGCTGTTTAAATTTAAACGAATTTCAAAGCTAACGTCTACACGACTTTTTGCGTTCTTAAATGGTCTTCACAAACCAAGTCATTCAAAGTCATATTATTTTATGGACAATGTGAAATTATCTTTTGTTCTCGACCAACTAAACTGTAGTAATTGGTCAAATGCTCAGTTTTTCTGTTGCTTTATAATAATCATTAAAGAGTCAAACATTCCAAAGATATCTCAAATAAGATGTGGTCTACAGACTGTTTGAATTTGGTTATCTGTACGCTAAAAAGAAAAACTGATTTGATCAAAAGAAAGCCAACGCCGAACTTCATTGCTATACGCCTCTCCCATTATGTTGAAATTACTGACATTCGTTTGTCTTCTTTACCGAAACAGATAGTTCCGAAACAGATAGTTCCTACAACTATTTGATAACTTTACGTTCTCCTTCTCTGATAAATAATCAATACTATCGCCGATGATTATTTAATGTAAGGTTGCCAGGTGAGTTTTGCTTCTCCCGGGAATCGATGCTCGTGTTGCGATGTCGAATATACTCCTGGGCTACCTTCTGTCTTCATTTATTCTACGTTTACCCATATCAATACTAATCGTTACTTTACTTCTGTATTTTCAGGACGACTTTGACTCGCTGCGACCCCTCTGTTACCCGGAAACGAATGTGTTCATGCTGTGTTTCAGTGTCATGTGTCCCACGTCCTACCACAACGTCGTGGACAAATGGTACCCGGAAATCCGGCGTCATCTCCCGGACACACCCATCATCCTGGTTGGTACCCAGTGTGACTTACGTAACGACGTGAAAGTGTTGATCGAGCTGGCTCACTATAACGAGCGACCGGTTACCGAGGTGCAGGCAAAAAAACTCGCCGAGGAGATCGGAGCGGTGAGTTACATCGAGTGTTCGTCCTTAACACAGAAGAACTTGAAGGAAGTGTTTGACACTGCGATCCTCTCTGCCTTGGACATGTGCAAAAAGCCGAAAGTGATTAAGAGGAACAGAAGTTTTCGCTGGTCTAGGAAAGGGAAAAAGACAAGTGAGAAGCGTCTTCCCCAGCCAGTCCTTCCCTTAAGACCTTTGTCGGACTGTAGTGTGAAAAAAGTGGGCTGGAAACGCTTCTGTTGTTTTGTCTAATCGTGTAGTCAGCGTCAATTGTGACTCGTTCGTGTTTTGGGTGTTCGAGGTGATAATTATCATCATTTACGGAGTGTTTCATACCGATCTATTTGGTGACCAGCTTTGTTGGTTGCATATACAAACACACGTCGATGTTTTCTGACAGTACAACGAAAATCAGCTCTTGGCGGTATATATGCCACTATAGGACGGATGTACCTTGGTGAAACACGCTTTCTTACATTTTTTATCCATTTATTGATATCGATGGAACCTCATTCCATCGATCCTGTTACAAAATCAGCATATCAGTAATGTTATGTTATGTCAACAAAGCTAGTTATACAATAGAAATTCAGATACAGAATGACAACTGCTGCCTTTAAAACAAAACGCTATTAAGAACCGTGATGTTGTGATATTTCATAAAACTGTCTCAGATGATGATTTAAGAAATTATATAAAACATCAGGGATCGATTTTTTTTCCATTCCCAAATCTGAAAACTTCGTAATGAATCAAATAAACAACAGGCGTAAAAAAGCTGTTTTAACGCCTGCTGTTTATTTGATTCATTACAAAATTAAAATTTCTTGTGTTATTGGATAGAAGCCAGTGTGGTTGAACGACACATTTTTCTCATTGGAAGCAATAAATCCGTTTGTAACCATGGCTTCTAAAACTCTCCGTAACATATGCGTTAACGTAGGGAATGGGTGTGTTAAATTAACGATATCACACATCCTGGGCAATACCGTTCTCTATCTGAATTTCGGGTTTCGGGTTAACGTTACGATATATTCCGGGATAAGAGCAATAACTTGGTTCAAAGACTGTTACATTAACAAGGTCGCTAACCAGCGACACCTGTATATGTGTTGTAAATAACGATTCGTTTTCATTCTTTTGTTTCATTTTTGTTAATCTGTACAGAGAGCTTCTCTATTTGTAATTTATTACAGAGTCTTTCATATTGTTGGTTAATCATACGTGAGATAGTTGTGAGTGAGAGGTGATTTAGGCTAGAAAAATGGGGGGGAGAGAAAGAAAGAGAGAGAGAAAGAGAAAGAAAGAAAGAGAAAGAAAGAAAGAAAGAGAGAGTGGGGAAAAATATAAACACAGCATAACGAGTGTTCAATGCAAGACTATCGTAACGCATACACTCGAGTGAAGGACTAACTGTCGTCTAATGATTCACCGACGTTGTATGTGTGAGTGATGTTGAGGAAGATTGTCAGATCTAAAAGCATAATGCGCATGAGCAAAACGTTGTCATTTTTCATGTTTCTCTGTTGTTTCTCATTTGACTGCCAAAGTAAGAGTTTCAAGAGAGATATGTATATATAGTCGAGCTTACATCGTTTTCGATTGTCGAGAACGGGTGAAAAGAGTACCTGGACACACGGAGTGGTTCTTAGGGGGTAAATGTTCTCTCTATCGCCTTCAGTGAAGTCAGCACGACAAGCGTTAATCATCTCTCACCACTGATAGTTTATTTTAAGGTGATGTGAGACAAGCAAATTAGAAATAGTTTTATATGGTACTGGCGGGCTGGCGGGCTGGCGGGAAAATATCAGAAGCATGCATATGTGCGCTGATATACCAATACCAATATATGACTGAACTATGGTTGAAAATGGCGTAAATCTCTTCTCATTCAAATGCATCACTAGTAACCACCGAGAATGGGCTCTAGTTTTGATTCCGAATAGACTGATTCGGGCTTTTCTTATCGGAACCTGCTTCATGGAAACGCTCATTGTCAGTCAGACCAGGTACTTTTCACCCGTTCCAAGCCATTTTACCGAATTTTACATTTTTTCGAATCATTCCATGTTACTTTGTGTCCGTACCTAACAAAATTAGACTACACCTTTTTCGTTTAGTAATGGCTTCCAATTAAATGTTTTCATGTAATTGTTTTATGATTATCATTTTCGCCTTGAACAGGTGCTTTTGCGACGGGCGTCAAACATGCTTTTTTGGTATAGTTTCGCTTTCAGAAAGAATCTTTAAATGTTTATAATGTAATATTATAATAGTGTTTGCTATAATGCAAACATTATCTTCACGTTTTAAAATGCACTCTGATTGTTCTATCTAACTGTACACGTGGTGATTTGGAAACAGACTTACATTTGATAAATGTACCGATAATTTTGTTTACAAGCATTAACCCACAACGGAGACAGCAATGTTGTCTCAGATCACGGGTGAAGGAAACTCTAATTTCACGTTTACTTAATCCAAAAACAACGATGGTATCTCTTTAACTGAACAAACACAAGACGCATTTTGCAACGCCTCTAATATAACTGAATAACTGAAAAACGAAAGAAATATCAAACCTCATGCTTTATATGATATCTTAACATTTTACACCGCCACCAGTTTGCAGTAATGGTTTCTGCCATGGTCTATCATAGTGCAGTACTGGTAAGGAAGTACCAGATGGATTGATAGGTGTACTGGTAAATATTATGTGAACATATTTCCTTTGACAACGGTCTATGACCCATATCCAGCCTGAATGTGGGTTGAAAACTTTCCTTTGACATAACTTGGATTCCATCCGATACCGGGCTTACAATGGTCTATATTCTACATCCAGGAGTTATTGCAGCGAATGTACCAACATGTATATTAAAGGACTACTGTCATACAGCCTCAATCAAGATTTAAAATAAGCTATGGTTCCGCATCTTTTTTGACGTTTAATCACCTATAATGTTTGCAGAGGTGTTCCAATTGTTTGTAAACTTTATGCGTGTTTATGTGTCCAAAATGTTGCCCAAGCATAACAAATCCACAAAGTTACATGCGTGTAGAGGTTCACACAACTACCAATGGCGGCAACCGAAATGCGTCTGTGTTTGTTAAGTCATTATGTATACCATATGCGTGTTGCACCTAACTGTCATAACATATCTATCTCACCCCTGTGTGTGTTTCTATGACCTCCGATAGGATACGTATTGGTGATAATTCTAACACTCACACGTGCTTGAATATATAACTGAAGTTAACTATTGATCGTCTTGCACGAAACTTGCAGCAGGCGAAATCGAGGCCAGTTATCAAGATAAGACTTGCTATTCGCCAACAAAAGAAAGGTTGAATAAACAGTTGAAAATCAATGTTACTAGAGAAATATTTGCTCATTTTGAGTTAATATTTCTTTTATAACAATGTTTTCCAAATGATGTCTGCTGCAAAGTCCATGAACATGGTAAAAGAGGTCAATAAGATATGTCACAAACTTTAACAGACACACATGGCAGTGGAATCCCAATTTTAATTGCATTATGTTTATTTTACACATAACATGCATGAATACGTCGATGGATCTTGATAAGGTAATGTTTGATGGAATTATTATAAACAGTCGATGAAAGTCACGTGAATTAAGTCCACCAACCGGATCTTTCCGGATTTGAAACAATAAACGTGCGTCTTGTATATAGCAGGGGTTATGCCGATTTAAGTTGACATTTAAAATGAAAAAAAAAAAAAAACGCTACAAGAAAGGATCGGCTGTCGACTGTTAGCTATTTTAATTCACGTACACATAACCGCCTTTTGGTCTGGAAAAATGAACTATCAGATGCGGATTAGTTGAGTATAAAGCAGATTTGACATGACATAAGTAAAGCGTGGGTTAGAAACCCCGACTGTTTCAAATTTTCTCGCGACGTCTAATGAAGCAAATGCAACATCATTTGATTTTTGTTTCATCACAGATCAACGGTTATCAAGTAGAAAACCCAAAATCGGCTTCAAAAAGATATACTGTGTAGCGCGGTAAGACTGATATAGTGTTGAAGGAGGTGTAAAACTCCACAGAACAACAAACACTCGTGCTTTCCTACACTAAGCGTAGCGGGTATGTTATATCGTCGATAGTTGTTAGGATCCCAGTAATGCAATCTGAACACATCGGGTTTATCCAATGAAAACACCTCTGAAATAATAGGGATGACGCCATATTGGTTCCCGCGGAAATGACGTCACTTTACTTTCGTTTTTAGAAATAGATCTTAAATGTGAAATCTTAAAAGTCGTTAAATTTGATTGGGAAACAACTATACATGTCACAACAACAATTTCGCCATTTGGTATGAGTTACTGATAAAAAATGATTAAAAGGATGTCCAACACTTCCATACACATTGAACTACTTAACTTGCACGCTTAGAAAATGTGTTAATTGCCGGATGCCGATTTACCCGAAAAATTGTAACCCTACACTTATATCCGAGCAATCGGAACTACTCGGGTATTTCCGTGAGCTGTGTTTTCATTGGATAAACCCGATGTGTTCAGATTGATATCCGAGGTGTATTTCACAGCTCACGGAAATACCCGAGTAGTTCCGATTGCCAGTAATGATGACGAGGGGATAAATCTCGTGTGAACGTAAACCGCGTGGAGAAATAAACAATACCAGCTGTACATGACTGGTAACCCATTTACGCTGAAAAACGCATTAAATCGCGCTGATCAACTTCCCAAATTACAACGAATGTTAACTCTTTTAAAACGAAATGCTGTGTAATTTTACGAAACAGGCGTAACGCTCTTTTAGGTCGCTTTCCCGTTCCGCCGTGAATACTACACAGCGATGTAGAAATATACTGAGCAACAAAATATGTCGTTTTCTTTATTCAAAGTCAATCGGATTATTTGTGCCAAAAGACACAAGAACTTCATCCTCTATGCACAATATTTTCAATCAGGCGATTTTCATATGTGTATGGTGGAAACGTATTTTATTAACTATGCCGGTTACCCGACGAATAGGGTAACTGTTTAATTGATCAATGCGTCTTCAGGAACTCAATATCCTTGCGAATCGGTTTAATTTGTTTTAATTAAGGCGAGGTGATCGACCTTTTTAAACAACTGATGCCGCGCGTGAACAAGTAACCACGTCACGGATTAATGGTGTGTTCTTTCACGCGCCAGATTATAGAATCTGCTTCATGCCTTTAAATACATTTACGACATCTAGAGTTAAAAGGCAGCGGTAAAGACCTGTTCAGAAAAAAATAGCACCATAGGTTCTCTATCACGTCCTATCAAGTTCACTCGAATAGAATCGGATACAACTGCGGCATTAAAACAACTTGCTCGTAATGGGCAATCAATCAGTTTTCCCATATGGATTTTAATTCAAATACCAAATAGAATTCTGAGGCTTAAATTGTGCCAACTTACTTCCTTTAACGGTTTTTGACCAGTCCTTATAGCAGCGATCAGTAAATATGTCAATTTGGACCCATTACGAGACAGAAGATGAGGTAACGGGAAAACTGAATAGGCTTCTAAGGGTGTGTCTGTCTTATCAAGACAGGTTTACACGGTAAATTCATACATAACACGTCGATATAGAGTGGGAAAAAATAATCCTTAACTTCAATTGAATCGGGTAAAAGTGCATTTGTTGATTTGGAAAATTCGAGAACAGGATAATTCAGATTTTATCAGAAACTGAAAGTGTGTTGCCTCCTCTATATCATGGTGTGGGTTTAGGATGTCCTTATCCTGGGCTCAATGAAACGAGTTTAATGCATACTTACAAGAAAGGATTTTACATGAAAAGATCTTTATTTGGCATGATTCAAGCTTGAACTAATTGTTTTTGTTTGAAAGAAGGAACAGGTTGAGACTGTGTGACAATATCTACAGATAAGGTATGGTAATAGGCAAGAATATGGAGAATAGCTTTTTTTGCGGCAATCTTTACTTTTTACGTCATTGCAATTATAATATTTGTTTTGAGGATTTTCGCTTTATTTTGCAAAATGCTCTGCATTCACATAATATTGAAAGAGCAATCATTCGAAATGATTCAATGATTAGGCTTGTATTGTGAAGTAAATTGAAATTGTGCAATTTAAAAGACGACCATAGTTATACAACAATTATGACACTGTTCAAACGTCACGTGATTTTGTTTATTCCGTTTTTAACATTGAAACGCTTTAGATAAAAAGGTCGCACCTTTTCATAAATCACTGTGAAAAAAGGACTACTTTCTCTGTATGAGCAATATATCCGTTTGTCATAGTGGTTTAAGCTTAGGTAAATACGCCTGCTTGATTTTCTAGCGACGGCACATTCTTCGTAATCAGTTTTACGGTATTATCGAAACAGTTTATAAAAAAGATAAATAATGAAAAATGACGTATTCTACCTTTACCGTGAAACTTTTCTTATTTTGCTGAAATAAATTGTTAAATGATTATTCTCGATAATTTTCAATTCATTAATAGTTGTTTATGAAAACAGATCATTTTTAAGATAGTTTACATGAAACTTTTTCCCACGTAAAACAGAGTAATTGTAATGAACAAAGAACATTTGAATAGATACATCGAACTTTCTTTTCAGATAAGAGCGTTATATTTAACAGTTTTGTGTATTGTAAAATAAAGAGGATAGACACGTTATTTTTATAATTAAGATAAAATGATGAAATGCTTAAAATCCTGTTTATTCAGACAACAAAAATAAATCTGTTTTAAACTTATTGTATTTGTGTGTTATGTGTTATAATTTCCCAAGGCCTTCCATATTTTAACTTTTCTGTCCAAATTGATCTCTTACGAAAGGACAAACTACCACAGGAATGCGAAACACTTTCACACATGCTTTACTCCTCGCTACATGTAGAAGCTACCGAGCAATCAACAGGTTACTGTTGACTGTCCTTAGTCAGGACAATACTTACTAATCATTTTCTTGAAGGCTACACAGGGAGCCATATATAACTAGAAAATGATAAAAACGACATGTATGCCAGTTGAAAAAGTCGTGCAAATTTGGACAAACTTTACCTTTACGATCATCTCTGGATGTGCGTTATAGTTTCTGCTCTATTCATTAAGAGAATAACGTATGTATTTATTTTAAGGTAGAATACCCATCATTCGCCACTTTGAAACCATCTTTTTGTCGAAATACTTCGGTCGTTCCCGGTATAGATCGGTCTTGCCGGAACTCTCTGCATTAAACTGAATAGTTTCAGCCCCCGACCGGTGTATACCGAGGTTGACCGAAGTAATCCGAAGACAGAAAAGCTTAGAAATTGTGAATTATTGGTATTCTACTATAGGTTTTATGTTGGACTTATTTATGGTATTAGAACATATCGCATAGTTCGAAAGTCATTCGTTCAAAACACTGTACCATCAGTAAACGCGTATTGTAATGTTTTTGGTTCTAACATAATGGAACGATATTTCCCTCCTGATAGATACTCACTTTAACGTTGATGAATAAAAACTTGGATTGTTTACCGTTTAAATATTTACACGTATTCCTGCTACAAAGGATAGGTTATTCCATTTCATCGTTTAAGTTTGTATTTCTATCTAATAACATGGTTAGTTTTCCTACCCATACGGCTGGTGTTTCGTAGTGCCACACAAGTTCCGTTTAGAGGCAGTGTCCAATTTCACTGTTTCATTCATAATGGTGTAATTGTAAGACAAACATCGTTAACATTGCATGTTATAATGGTAACTTTTAAAACACAAAGTACGTCTGGAATGTCGAGAGTATTACAATAGATATGAGCCGCTTACAGCTGAAATTAGAGATGAGCTCTGTGAGGTCAGATACCCTTCATGTGTGGAACACACGTAACGGATTAAATAACACTGCTTGCGAAAGATATGGATATATATCTTTATGCATAGACTCATCTATCAATGTTTGATTAGCTTTATTTCCATTATATTTGATGAATGCATTAGTAAGTACGTAAACAAGCTGGAAAAAGCTTGCAAGAATCATTTACATAGGAGATAACCCAGTTAGATCTCTGATACAGAACGTATCTTTTCATTCGTCATAACGGCTAATTAGGTTTTATCCAATGAGATCACCTCTGAAATAATAGGGATGACGCGATATTGTTTCCCGCGAGAATGACGTCACTTTACTTTCGTTTTTAAAAATAGATCTTAAATGTGAAATCTAAAACGTCGTTACATTTGATTAAGGCAACACCTATACATGTCACAACAACCATTTCGCCATGTGGTATGAGTGACTGATAAAAAATGATTTTAAAGGATGACCAACACTTCCATACACATTGAACTACTTAACGTGCACGCTTAGAAAATGTGTGCCGGATGCCGATTTACCCGAAAGATTGTAACCCTACACTTATATCTAAGGTGTATTTCACAGCTCACGGAAATGACCGAGTAGTTCCGATTGTTAGGTTTTCCGTTTCCAGCAAATATATCCAAAGGGAGTTCACGAGCAGAAACCTTGATATAGGATCTTACACTCACTTCAACTCTAACTTTATTATGAGTGCCATTTTGTTAACCCACAGGTACATTCGTGCTTGTAAAGACTAGCAAACTTCAGTAAACGCTAATGACAAACGTAGCCTGAAGTTCATTTGTCCTGCTGCGATACTTTCTTCGTTTGTCTCCATCTCGCTTGAAAGGAAATTAATACAACAAAAACATACACGATTAATGATCACAAAGCTCATACAGCGTTTTGTACAACAAACCTTGTCGTTTTCTCGGTCAGGCTATCTATTGTATGGGACACGTGAAACCCCGGTCACGTGTGCATGTTTACATACATGAGCGCCAGGGTGCATACTGCAATTACAGTATCGACTTTCTATGTGCACATTCAATGATTGAAATATAATGAACGTTCCTACTGTGATCCAATGTCGAATACAATAAAGAACATTTCCTCTATTGACTGCAACGCTGCTGAACGAGAATATGTAATAATGTGGCAAAGTTCAAATATAGTCAGAGTGAAGCTTGAGGGCCGAAAAACCCTCATACATTAGAACGAAACGTTATGTATAAATGACATTATTCTCTCTATACCAGGGATATTGATACAGCTCCATGTGTAATGGACTATTGCAAGGTCATGTGAAAGTGTCGAAAGTGCCCTATATACACACTCTGTTGGGAGTCGAACCCGGTTTGCCCATTCTCGATTCCAGGGCACCATTAACCAGACTAGCGTTTACCCCAGATTTACGTTAGGAAAGGTCATGTTCAGGTCTCAAATGTACACTGGGGACGAAGTGATTTCACCAAATACTGTTAAATACAAACCATAAACCAGACGTTTTAGACCGCCTCTCACAATGAGGAAATACTTTCTGATTTTGCATTTATCAGCCCTTAGCGGCTCGGAAAAAAGAACTATAAAACAGTTTTAGTGCGAGGTCAAGAACTTTGGTAGCTATAGAGAATAGATGGTTGGTGTCGTGATTCGGAAATGTTAACGGACAAGGCTTAGGAATATTATCCCGTGAGCCGAATGCGAACCGGATAATAATCTGAAGCCGAGCCCGATAACTTTTCCCATTCAAAGACACCAACCATCTATTCTTTTTATCCTGCTTCCTTTATTTATTCGTTCAAAGAAACAAGATGTAAATAAAACACGTGAAAAAAGGAAAAGAAATAAGTAGAGAAGGATGTTAAAATGACGTCATGACGTTCTTGTGACGTCATTATTCGTCACGTGCATGTGTTATATGGTTAGTGCCGGATATCACAAATGTTATACGGCACCTAGTTATCGGTCCCAAAATGGCACTAGTGACAGGATAAATAATTCTAGCCGAAATGAAGTTAAATTATATTTGGGACGGCATAAAACATCGATCCTTCTATCTATGTTGGCCTATGTAATAACTCTTTCAAGACCGAAAATTAAGCATCGCCATTCATCGCTATATATGCTCCTTTTAAATAGCAAATCCATCAGATATAGCATCCTTAGAAAGGACTATCCCACAGATTGAGGTATTAATGTTTTAGAATAAAAAAGTCTTCTACGAATAAAAGGACTTCATATCTATAGACTTACATAAAACTAGATTATTAAATATGAATCAACTTATCATCCTAATTCATAATTTTGGAGATATAGCAGATTGGTTTTTCAAATATAGTAGACCATTTAAACGGTTTATTTTGTAAACAATTAATTGTACTTTTAGATACCATCATCATCTGGTTCCCAAAAGTTAGAATTTGCATGTGTGTACCTTATTTCCATCTTGCAAAGTTGTCGAAATGTGTAAGAGTTTGCCATAAAAGCACTGAAAGACATGCTAGCAATCACAGACTGTCAGCAACTGTAGAATAAACAAATAAACACCGTCTCTTTATACTGAGGATTCATGAAATTACCTTTTTAACGTTTGTTGTTTACAGAACCAAATCTAAGAGATAGTCCATTTATAGTAAACGAGTTAAGGTTGTTGTAAGTTTTAAGTTTTAGAGGGTTTAAGTGTTTGGTTGATTTGATAAGTATTTCACCTTGTTGAAAACAGTTTTCTAATTAGATCACCTATGTATAACCTTGGTATGTCTTGCCAAATAATTAACAATGAACTCTGAATATCACTGACAGTTGTTCCCCATCAATGTAATGAGAGACAAAAGATTAATTAATCAAGTCTTATTGACTTTGCAATGCGCTCGTAAGAATAGTTTCTCGAACCAAGGTCCCCTGTGTTCAAAAACGCACATGCTATCAACTGAGATAACTCAATAGCTTGTAATTTGTTTATGTATTTTCAGGAACCTATGCTTTAATTCTATGAAGGTATGCTTTTAAATGTATATGCACATTTACAAAATGAAATGTTTTTTTCTTCAAACATTTGCATGTTTTGTTCATTGTGATATATATTACAACATTTACTTGCCTTTGTTAATATCGGAAGTTCATGTTGAATCAGAAACCCACAACTTTAATACGGGCCCGTGGACATAGAGGACTTTTGTTCAAACATGCATTTTTACGGCTTTAAATGGCCTTAAGTAAATATCGGAGGTTTATATTTGTATCGGCCATACATGTATATCGGTGGCTCGAATGAAACCAGGTCAAAGATTGTATACCCCCTCGAGCCGGTGTTATTTTCCACTTTCGATAATTTACAACCCGATATTTCATATTTCAAAAACATTCGTTTATTATTCCTCGTGACCCGATTTTCACGCCTGTTGCTCCCAATGTTACTATGTATTGTATCTCTCAAGCTAAAATATCGTATCTTCTTCGTCACATTGACTGCTATACGATAGATTAGGTTGACAGTTACGATAACTATCCAGCGGTCTACAACCTGGCATTGGGCTGGTGTCTCAGTCCAGACCTTGCCTCTGTAACCGTGGTACCATGGCACTTTATAAGGACCAGGATGGCGATTTCTAAACTTCTTGAACTAACAATTTTCGTTCAAAATAACGTTCTTACGTTTTATATTTCAATTCAATTCAATTAATTGTATTCAGTATAAAGCACAAAGTGCTTTTTACAAAGAAAACAGTAAATCAATGGAAGAACATGATAATAGTGTTGGCGAGAAGCTATGCAAGTGAATACATACACAAAGCAATATTTTAAGGTAACACATCGGAATCTATGTCTGAGACACCTTCGATGACATGTCACAAGACAATATTGTTAAACAATTATGCTTATAATATTTATATCGGTTTTGACTTACTTACATATTGTTTTGATGACGTTTGTAAAGTGGTCCAAAGCGGGTCATTACATCGTTGCCAACAATATTTCGAATTGACCACAACGATCTGAATACCTTTTCTTTCTCATCATCAAACAGCTGTGTTTAAAATAACTTGGTGTTCTGACAGTTGGTCGTGCATGCTAAGGTTCCCGGGTACCCTGGTATCAGATAAGTCATGACTTAAGATCGTTTCAATACTTTGGATAACCGAATAATACAGCAAACAATATAATTAGTTGACCCTAACTTGTATTTGAACTTTGAGATTGTCTTCTATTATTTTGTAATCAGATATGACTCGTATATACAGTGTAAAGCATTATTACACGCTTTAAAGTCAAATGTTTTTTATGTCTTTATATTCAGACAATGAAAGTATAAGATATTTATATATTTTCATATTTACAATGATATGTTTGAGAAATAAGCACCCTGCGTTTGAAGCATACGGAACATACAGTATCACTTCCCTAACAAGCGAGTAAGATTTATGACACTTCAAAAGACACGAGTTAAGAACAATCAGTCCATTTAACATGGGAAAGTCAAACAAAACAAAAGGGGCCGACCGCATTCCTGATTTATTAGCGATATCGGACACTATAAAATGTATAAATAGATATGGTTTATGGTATTTCGTATTGTTGGTAAATTGAACCTCTATCGTAGGTCAACTGTGCACAAAATCGACCCAAATAATCTTTTCCAAAGTCAAGGCGGAACATGTCAAATGATTACATGATATTTCGGAACATGTGAAATGGTAACATGATATTTCGGAACATGTGAAATGGTTACATGATATTTCGGAACATGTGGAATGGTTACATGATATTTCGGAACATGTGGAATGGTTACATGATATTTCGGAACATGTGAAATGGTTACCTGATATTTCGGAACATGTGAAATGGTTACATGATATTTCGGAACATGTGAAATGGTTACATAATATTTCGGAACATGTGGAATGGTTACATGATATTTCGGAACATGTGAAATGGTTACATGATATTTCGGAACATGTGAAATGGTTAATGGTTACATGATATTTCGGAACATGTGAAATGGTTACATGATATTTCGGAACATGTGAAATGGTTGCATGATATTTCGGAACTTGTGAAATGGTTACATGATATTTCGGAACATGTGGAATGGTTACATGATATTTCGGAACATGTAAATTGGTTACATGATATTTCGGAACATGTGAAATGGTTGCATGATATTTCGGAACTTGTGAAATGGTTACATGATATTTCGGAACATGTGAAATGGTTACATGATATTTCGGAACATGTGAAATGGTTACATGATATTTCGGAACATGTGGAATGGTTACATGATATTTCGGAAAATGTGAAATGGTTACATGATATTTCGGAACATGTCAAATGATTACATGATATTTCGGAACATGTGAAATGGTAACATGATATTTCGGAACATGTGAAATGGTTACATGATATTTCGGAACATGTGGAATGGTTACATGATATTTCGGAACATGTGGAATGGTTACATGATATTTCGGAACATGTGAAATGGTTACCTGATATTTCGGAACATGTGAAATGGTTACATGATATTTCGGAACATGTGAAATGGTTACATAATATTTCGGAACATGTGGAATGGTTACATGATATTTCGGAACATGTGAAATGGTTACATGATATTTCGGAACATGTGAAATGGTTACATGATATTTCGGAACATGTGAAATGGTTACATGATATTTCGGAACATGTGAAATGGTTGCATGATATTTCGGAACTTGTGAAATGGTTACATGATATTTCGGAACATGTGGAATGGTTACATGATATTTCGGAACATGTAAATTGGTTACATGATATTTCGGAACATGTGAAATGGTTGCATGATATTTCGGAACTTGTGAAATGGTTACATGATATTTCGGAACATGTGAAATGGTTACATGATATTTCGGAACATGTGAAATGGTTACATGATATTTCGGAACATGTGGAATGGTTACATGATATTTCGGAAAATGTGAAATGGTTACATGATATTTCGGAACATGTGGAATGGTTACATGATATTTCGGAACATGTGAAATGGTTACATGATATTTCGGATCATGTGAAATGGTTACATGATATTTCGGAACATGTGGAATAGTTACATTATATTTCGGTAAACTACATGTTAACAAAAGATGCAAAGGTGGTCGAAAATTGTTCTTATACCGCTGCGAAATACGTGAGCAATTCTACGTACGAAACAGTAGACAATTTTCTTCTTCTACAAATTATATCATGCAAACTATAGGTAACTTATCAAAAGCAGAAGAAGAACAAAAGAACAGAACTTCATTTAAAAATATTGGACATTTTATTTTGATCAAGCAAAAGTCATCGTCAAACGTGGAGAAATTACTAGCAATTATATTGTGCAATAATCGGTTTGTTTTGACATAAGAAGACAACGTTATCAATACGGACCACATGCTAAAAGACAAGACAATTGTCTTACTTAACTATTCGTCAGCCACAGAATATAAGCCAATATAAGTGAAAAAGGAAATCGCGATGTTAAAGCAAATATCATAAGAATAAAGCGATATTTCTGTTGTTATCACGAAATATTTCCTCCAGACTCCTTTTAGGCTGGGAGCCGGTCTCTCGCCTGTCGAATATAGATATTTCTTGTAGAACATAATGGAGCCAGTAGACAGCGGGGAAGCCAGACTGGACCCCCTTTTTTGAGTGAGCTGACTGCATATGAATATGATTATGTGGTGATTAACCCCATGGTTTTTTGTAAGTATCGTATTCAATAATCAACACCTGTAGTCCTTTCGTTCGTGTTTTAATCTAAAAACTAAAATCTCCGGTTTCAGGACTGTAATTCAACTCTTGTAATACTTTACTCCATTAGAACCCAACTTAAACATTTGCTGCGGATATCGTAGTGAACACAATGACAAAACTACAGTTTGTTTCTAATAAGCAATGTGTACGATTGACACAATGGTTTCAATCAATTACACAGGTGCATTGGTTTATTTCTTTAATGATCTTTTCTCACATTTGCTGTTACCTTCACAACGAACCTCTCGTATATTCCACTCTCTGTGAAATGTGTTCATTAAACGTACCACCCACCCCTATATGTGAACGTTTTCACACGCAACTTGATACGAGAGAAAGCAATTCATATCGGGGTCCCTGATTAGCGAAACACGGTCTAATACACCTTATTAGTGTCTTATAGAAACGTTGTAAAATACCTACTGTTCAAACCATATGGAGTTATACATTATTACGAACGAAAACTTTAAATCGTTTTTACACATTCTTGCAAATTAATTTCTGTCTTTCTACACACAAAATCAGATTTTGCACCAGGTGCGGATAAATGGACAGTCACAAGACTAATCTCGCTTCTCATTGGTATTCAAACCCACGTGACCAGAACCCGAAGCCCTTCCCAGGATCATAGTACGCAAAAGTGCTGTTGAAATAGTGAGCAACAAAAATAAAACAAGACATCTAAAACCGTTTCACAAGGGTGGAGAGGGTTTGCTTTGATGTAGGAGATATTTCGTCCTCGTAAGCCCAAATTAGTCAGAATTTTATCAGTGAGTTCATATATAAATACTGCCGATTAGCGATGTGTTAATTATTGGTGATCGATACATCTTATTGTTGGCTCATCGATATAAGATAAGATAAACTGTAAACACATCGATAAACTAGAAATTGACATATTGTTTCCAACGGGCCTATGTCAGGTCAATATGAATGCCCAGCCCTTTTTTACTACCGAAATATACCGATTATCGCCAATTTTACATTAGAAACACGAACTTTTATTCTATATGAAAAATGCGTCTTCCACAAGATACCAATCTTATCAGGCTTAAGAAGAAACCATAGTTTTGTCAACGAGGAAAGATAATAACAATTCATGGAAGTGACAAAGAACATACAAATTTCCGTTTACAATTAGAAATCTATTCTACGACATTTGACCTCATTTGGCAAAGCGATCACTTTAACATAATGCATGGTCCTCGTGTAAATGAACAGTAAAATAGATTATAATGTCTTAAAATTCCTAACTTGATAATCATAAATAAACCAGGCTTGGTATGCACTCATATACATATAAAACACATTGATATAATCGTGGATAACTTTCAACTCTTATTAATAATACAATCAGGCTCACATTCATGTACTGCTAGTCGTCCATTTCTATGCAAATTAGATCTATAACGGAAGCTTGCATGCACTAACTTTATCAATAACAAATCAATTAGTTTTTATCAAAACTTTTAATATCATCTTACACGTTATCTTAATTACTTTTTAAATATCGGGATCGCTCTTAAACTGAAGATGATAGCTAGAGTCATTACCGTTATAATTAGCATTGCCACGACAAAATGAACGTGACAGTGTATGCTTTACGTCGTTGTTAAGATAAGTTTACATTTCCTTCACCAGTACTATGCTAAAACGAAACTGTCATATTATTGTAAGTTTAAAAGATAATTCAAATTAGAAAAATATAAACATCGATACAAAATGATCGCATAAGAAAACATTTGACCAGCTTTCGTTTGAGCTCAAACGCACTTAGGATTGAAACTGGAAGATGTAAATGGCATTGATGGTAACAATCGCCTATCTAAACTCTGTAGCATGAAAGTTGTCGAGTCTGAATTTCATTTCGTATTATGTTGCCCGAGATATAGATTTTAACGTGAAAAACACACGATAAATTTACCACATCCGACTGTTAATACTATTTATAGATTCATGTCCTTCGATAACCATTGTACATTTAAAATATATTGATGAAGTAATGGATGTGAAAACACATACATTGGTAATGATGTTAAATTCATTCTGACTAAGTTTAATTGTATTAACATGTATACCTTAAATGAATGAAAAACTCTTTTGTAAATCCATGTCTTTGTTAAAATTGCTATATAACATGTTATGTTTATAATGCAATAAACTATTATGTATGTATACCACTTATCACTTATTACCCATTGTATTATGACTGTTCTGCTGTTGTATTCCTTTTTGTGTTGTATTATATATATATTTGTGATACCTATGTATTTGCCATGTTTTAACTGCAAATGGCTAAAGGCGAACATTTTTGCCGGTACTTACAAAATGTATATACGTATGCTAAATTGTCTGACCAAAGGACACACCAAGGAGAATAATCAGCCGATTCGGAGAATCGAACCAGGTCCTCTTGTTTCAAATACCCGAAACTAATAACTTCACCATTGAGAATCCTATTCATAATATCATAATATCATTGAAGATTTTTTCCCGTATTAACTATGGGTTTGGCCCTCTTTTCTGAGTGTCTTATCAAGTTTAAAGTAAATTGAGCCGTGCTTATGCCATGATTCTTTTCTTTACTGCATATGCTGCAGGATAATTGAGAAACCACTGTGACAAAATCATGAATTTCTCCAATTGAACAGTTTATCCTTTTATCCAAATAGGGTTTCGACTTATTATGATAAAGCAAATATGTTTTTCAACTTGTTATTTCTGTACGCATGGTGCTGGTTTCAAAAATGTTTGGGGATTGGTTAATGTACATATCCATGCATTTGAGTGGTCCGTTAGGGTTTTGATGTATTTATTTTAAGTACCAATGTGGCGAGTTTGAAAAAGATGTGTTACTTAGATATGTGCACAAGCACAGACATACATACTAACATGAACACACGTGACACACTCACTCATACGAAAATACAGGATAATCACCCAGGGCACGTGGTATTAAGTAAACTTTGGCTAGCGAAGGTAGGATCGGATTTTCATTCCAAGAGGACAATCCCAAATCTTAGGTATCACCCTGCAGATCGTCAAATGCAGAGTTGTCCGCCAAGAAAAATCCTTATAGCTAACGAAAAGATTGAAAGCGGAACAGTTCAAAGTCTTGGTCATGAACGCAAAATACAATGGTGAGAGGCATGTGAGCAGTTTACTTAAATTGCAACACATATTATAACAACACATACATTTGTATGTGAAATGTAACCATTCTGGTGTCTAATGGGCTTTGGGAGTAGCGTTACATGCTGACAGAATCATTTCAGCACCATTTCAAAACCCCTGTACCAACATACTCACTTTTCGAGAAGGGATCTAAATACTAAATACTAACCGGGTAACTCCCGGAAATGCGTTGGACTGATGTATGCTGCGACCACACCCCTATGATCGACAATTATTCCATCATGGCACAAAAAACTGTGGTATAAATGAATTACTGTACAGTTGATGTTAAACCAAAGAAAAGGGCTATCGAATCACTGAGGTCGCTAAACACATGTGTCATTGTTCATTTTAACTCCTGACAGAGTTAATGAATTAAAAAAAGCTTTAAAGGTCCAAAATCCGATACATTTTGTTTAATGCGTATAAACAAAAATTAGCGAGAAAGATCAAAGCTTCATTGATTGATTACGTAATGCGTGATTAATGAAACATACATCGTTAATCACTGATTTCCGAAACGACAAATGACTCATCGAGACGGGCTGACGTCAACCTTTAATACATGCAGCACTAAATACACTACAATAATTCTATTTGCAATGGTTTACAAAGTCATTTGTACAACACAAAATACAAAACAATAATTCTTTTAGCAATATTATACAGTCATTTGTACAATAGAAAATACAATACAATAATTCTATTTGCATGGTTATACAAAGTCATTTGTACAACACAAAATAACACAATTGATTTAAAGCGGCTTTGATAGAATATTGTTTAGTTTTAGAAACTACCAGGATCATGGTTAGGTGCATCGGCTGCAACGATATGATGTTGAATTGGAGAAACCAACAACATATACGAAAACTATTTCCCCATTTCAGGATGATCTAGACACGAGATTGGTTGCTTCTTTCATAATATCAATTTCAGTCAAACTTGTGTTAAGAGGCCAGCCAATGGGACAGAGTAAATTGGCTGTTTAAGACAGGTTGGCTGCTTAACACAAATTGATGTACACTATAAATCTAACAATGGGACTTTCTGTAGTGGCTGTTTAAGGCAGGTTGGCTGCTTAAAAGGGTGGCTGCTTAACACAAGTTAATGTCGATGCTAATCTGTATTGATGGTTTCCGCTTCTTTCATTCAACATACCTGAATTATTGCTTATACAGTGTTTCATCTGTAGACATGTGTACGCATAGGTACGTGCTAATCAGATACGAAACAATGCGTTCGCATGAAGAATCGAAATAAACAAGGGAAGAAATGTCATAAATCATTGTACCGATTTAATGGAATATGGTACACCGGATGTGTCTTCGAAGAAATCCACAAACCAAATAGAAACCTATTTCGGGCAGTTTCTCTGTGGTTTTGGTGAACAGAGTCAAGCCCACACGCTTTTCAACATACACCGATGGTTGATTGAACATTTGAGTTTGTCACATTAAGAACGAACGTGGACAACTTCTAACGCTATCAGTGTCCCATCTGACGGTTGTTGTGTGTAAAGGTTTAACCAAAGAGTTATGATGCAGAACAGACGTCCTTGGCTGGTTGTTTGTAGTTTACGCTTTTTTAACAATATCAAAGTTTTATAGCGACTGTTAGTGCATATATTCATGCTTACGATCTTTCCAAATTCGAACTTCACAGTCATAATTGCTATCCACTGACTGCTTTCCTATATCAATATAATTGCTCGTAGACGAGCTATTTATATGGCACTGATTTCGTTAAAGGGAAAGAAAACTTACCATGCCGAGTCACTAACTCAGAACCCTTGTTTTACGAATTGAACACGCGACCAAATGATATAATTAGGGTTGGGTTTAAATCAAAAATGTATTAATTATAGATTATGTCAATGTTATCACTCGTGGTAAAGGCAACCGTCTGTCTCAGCTGTCACGGCGCGTTCATATTCCGATTTCCGACAGGTTTTTTATCTTTATAGGGACGACAGTTATTTCATTGAGAACTACATTGTCTGTACCCACGGTGATATGCCATTGAGCCATGGAGACTGTATATCGAGTGGCGATTTGTTATTCTTGCTACACAGCTTCCACCTCTGGAGGATATCTGTTTAATTGTGTTTCGTCCTCGATGTGTCCTTTGTTATAAAGATCATTGACGAAATAAGATTCGCCACGGATCAGTTTGTGTGTATCGCATGGTCTGATCAGACTCTACTCTTTACTCTGATGTCATGATATCGGTATATAGAGGGTAGGGTTGGAAATGTTCTATCCTCGAAAAGCCTGTTTAATCCGGCTCGTATTGAAGTCTCACCCATTAATTATCATGGGTTTACAATTTATCAATGAGGCGTATACCTGGGCAAACATGTTATGTCGGCAAACTCTCATATAGAAAAATGTCCCCTCTAATCAATTTGAACCGATTGATCGAAGGAACTTTTGTGATCGGTGTTCATATCGAAATTATTGTTCTTATGACCAAAAGTCCATAATCAATGCATCAAGAAAGAAAAAGAAATTCAATAGGGAGTTTCATCATAACCAAACAGTCTATATTTGATTCTTTATTATATCAATACTTTCTATACCATCATCCAATCCCTACATTGTCGGTACGCATAAGATCAGTCCCCTCGATACATTGCCAGGTAACTTTACATACACATAGAATTATTCAAGTACAATGTTAATAGGTAACACATGCACAAGCTGTATTCATCTCTCTATATCAATCTGGCCATTGCATTATATAAGAGTGGAAATGACTCAAGCGTGTATGATGAATACGTTGTGAGACGGTGATGAAATGTCGTGTGAAGGTTGTAGGTATTGTATCCCTGCCCGTCTCGAGTAAACATGGCGTATTGTACAACTAAAGCCTATAATCAAAAGACATTTAAACCACAACGAGACAGGAGTCTTGTGTAAACATGGGGCTCGTCACTGACTCAAACCCACCACCCTTCACAGCGACCGACTTTCGACGTTGATAAAATAATATTTTTTTAATAAATAAAAATAGGTACTTTATTAATGAAGTCAAAGCCCTACCAGTGAATAAGTAAATCAATCTAATGGCATTGCAGAAACCTTATATTCAACTTCCTGTATATCTTCCGGTTTTGTTATTGCTTTGTAAAAGTATTATCCAGTCTTCTCCAAACGAGCATTTTTCTTTTAAAAGTGTAGATTTCCCCCCACTGTCACAGGAACAGTCGCAAAATCTCACAGGGTGGAATCTGTTAACATTGCTCGGAAATAGTGTGCAACCACTGTGAGAGAAGGAGAGCTTGCTCGTAACAAAATAAATGTTTTATGTACACAACTACCTTATCTCCTTACTACAAAGAACGTTTCGTTTTCTTTATTTAGGTCGCTTGTTTACAGATGTGAAGAGATTTTGAAGCTTTGAATTCAATTCCGTTGAAACTGTACATCAGCTGTACTGTTGTTTAATACGCGCTGGAAAATAGAAATTCGAAGCAAAAGAAGTGTGTTTTATATACTATTTATAGCCTGTATACCGTGAATCAATATGTTCATAATTTCAAAAGCGTTACAACGTTCTTGAGATCTACCGCAGAAAGACTGTGCATACTCGAACTATTCAGGCTTCTTGAATAATGTGTGCTTTAAATTACTACCTTTGATGGTACAAATAGGTGTTATTGTTTCGACAACATTTCTTTTTGACATACAGATCTTCTCCTCTGTAGGATTTAACATTGTCTATTATAGTAAATAGATCGCGTTTGTTTCAATTTAATCAATTTGAATATCAGGAGAATACTTCGTTACTGTTATTAAGATGTCTTTTCCTTCAATGAAAATAAAGAAGAAACGAACTTGTGGAATGACCGACGCAATGTCAATGTTCGGAAGCCAAAGAAGCAGTTCTGTCGAAGGCGTAATTAAAACAAATTCTCCAGTCTAAGTAAACATGTTTCGTTTGTACGTAGTAAAGTTTAAAAGTTCAATTTCTTTCGAATTATACGATACTTCTCATTGACCCAAATGGGACGTGCAGACGAATGCTTGTGTGGATAATGTATGCAGAATGTCACCCTTAATCTCTCTTTGTACCTTGACTCCTATTGTAAATCTTAACACAACTTAATAAGAATACTTGTTAAGCACCATGGTAAATGGGAAAAAACAACACACACCTCCATTTTTTACAAAATAAGTTATACATCAACTCTCTACGAAAGTGACTTTCTTCTTACTTTAAAAAAGTTGAGTGGTATTCACCCCTTACGTTTTCAGGAACACAGTGTATATAGGAGAAAGCTGGAGCACGAATACAAAACTAATATTTTGCAATACTGGTTAAATCATTCAAAAAGCATGAAATGTTAATTTAACCACCACGATGTAACTGTAAAACTTTGAAAACGACATTAAACTCAAACTTAACCAAAACGAGACCCTGCTCCGAATGGTTATTTGATTAACTGTTTCTAATTGTCAATTTTTACTTATTAAGGGCGGGTTGAACTATTGATATGTATAGAGCAAGATTTTAACATCCACCCACTCACTATTTGTGTTCCAAACATTAAAATATTTAAAATCCGTTTTACAGGTAAACAAACCCTTTACATCAAAATGCATGTTTTTCACCCTTTACTCACTTTAATTCTAAAACGTGTAGAATTGGGACAATTATAAGGACAAGCTTCTCGACAGACGAATATTTAGCCATCCTAAAAAGGAAAATAAAAAGCACAAAGAGACAATATGCATAATGAATGTTTACGCCATACCGTTTGACAATGTCGCCCCCATGACCTAGTGGTTAGAGTACCTAACTTGCAATCAGTCAACCATTCTCTACGTGTGTTCAAATCTCGATGGCGGCATTTGTAATTCTATGAACGGTACATGGCGATGTTTTTTTCTGACTTGAACAGTCCTTGTTGACTTCCGGCATTAGCAGTGGAGTCTTCTTCCATTCATCATGACCTGGCATCGTATCATGATTGAAATACGTACAACACAATGTAACCCCACTCAATTATAATGATAACAAAAAACAACCAATCAAGCAATTTTCCTTACAATAAAAATGAAGGGATTTAAGAACGTGCATGGTGCATTGTTAGTATAGATAAGACAAGAAAATTATTTATTATAATGACTTGTGCATATACAACATATGTAAATACATGGTAAACGGAAACGGAAGAAAACAGCACCCGGCCCAATGGGCCTATAAGTCACCTTAAATGTTAAATACAAAATAACTACCTACACTTAAGTACACCTTTATGTGGTTACTCTTCAAACAGATTTGGTCTTGATTGTACACTTTGAAGCAAATGCAGCTCAAAGCCAGACATAACTTATGTCCACCATTTGCTTCAATGATAAGCGAGTTATACGTATCTAGACCTTAATACATACTACATGTATATGTAAGGTACATATATGATCTACAATGAAATCTGTCTATGACATCAACACAAACATAACATTGCTAATTAATTGATTGGATCATTTGAACAAAATCACATAATCACATAATCACATTAAAACAGTGTAGATCCAGATCAGATATCCATTGTTGAGGGACGACCGATATGGACCGTCACCGGTTTTCATAATATACTTACTATTTCTAGAAAGAGAGAGATTATGTGAACAAGAAACTAAATCAGTGATGTAATTATATTGATGACAAGTATGTCTAGTCCGCTGGGAGGCTACGCCATATCCACTGGGTCACACATGTCCATCGTACTCCGACTGTAACGATGTACTTCATGTCAACACTATCTCAATTAGGTGGCGTGCCCGACTTTACATGGTGAGGAAAGATCCGAGCCTCAACTGCCGATAAGAACTAGCCAGGCCGAGTAGAACCCAGGATTCTGTAAGTCAGTCGTGGACTACCACTTATAGGGATGTACTTTTACCTGAAAATTTAGACGACTTGCTGAGAAAATCTCGGGACACCATTATTCAGACTCATATTAGAATGTGCTCATGATGAACCACTCCGACATTAGATACGTCCGAGTGATACTCTGTACCATTTCTTCCGTTTTATGACGCCAATCGTATCTACTCGGCAATTCCCGTAACAAGTCGGTAGGTATACCTCGTAAGCAGTTCATGAATACACCAGAAATCCTTGGGTAATTCGGCTGTTTTCCGGCGGATAAAGCCCATGATTACAACATGCACACAGTCACTAAATATGTATCTAAATACACACAAATTGGTTATACATGTATATCACAATTGAATATTGTTTTTTACTCTTTCCATTAAAGATTATCATATCAACACATCTGTGCTTCATATTTTGTCAATCGTTTCTTCCGAGTAGATACGATTGCAAACGGACATGCCCTTCGTTGCTGACCTGCTTTAAAAAATGGCTCCCCGTTACCTCCGAGGTTATTTTAGGAAATGGCCGAGGTGTTCCGAATGTTATGACGCATGTCCCTGGTGATCCGACATAGGTTTGATACCTCTGCTGTATATCTCTTCTGAACACATTTCCTCTCAACGAACATAACCCTCGTTTCCAGAAATGTTACCACGGATTTGCATGTACTCTGATCCGGGGTAGAGTTTTCCGTACATTACATACAAACAAACTCTACACAGTAAACGGTTTAAAGCAAAATTTGTATATAAAGGTCACGTTGAGGGCAACTTGCTTTGTTGAAAAGTGGATTTCGTCCGCAAGTATATATTTACAATGAGTTAAAAGAAATCCCGCCTTTTACAAACTAATTAGGACGATGTTTTATAACGGATCAGAAAACCTTCACCATGTTCCTCTTGAATCAGGTTGACAAGGTAAATCATGAATCGGATAAGCTATTTCTTTCAATAGCCAATATTCTGATAAGCCATCTAATTCTTTAATATTCGAAACTAGAAATCTTAGTTTACTGACTTTAAATAAAGGTAGATGTAAACTTACAACATAAATTGCAGTTGTATTCTAACTCATTCTAAGGAAGAAAGAGCCATTGTGACAAATGGGGAATCATGAAATCATTTTCAATTTACCAAGTCATGAAAATTTCAGATTTAGTTTATTCGCATATTCATTCAATTTAAAATCCTGTCTCAATGTCTCTAAATAATGATAGTACAAGTATTTCGGTATTTTGTCTCTTTCTGTCTTTAGTCTCAAATTTGCCGCAAGACGAGAACTTGCATTATCAAGGAGTCATTCCATCTAAAAATGACTTAACCACGACACTGTGTTAGTTCAGAGGTCAGGTTTGACATCAAGTATTTGATCTTGGTAGGGATCAATGGCTATGTGAGTATGATTCACATGCATGTATAGTACCATACATTGCCCTTACAGTGACAATTGTTAAGTTGCTACTTCATTGTGGGCAGTGATAACACATTCTCAAATAGGTCGGACAGTCGTATCATCCGGATGTTACGCCACTTTCAATCTTTGTTTTGCTGTTCGATAACAAAACCTATATTGAAACTGAGGTAACAGGAAAACGAAATGAGACAATAAGATATTGCACATTCCGCCTAAACGCACATCTTTATTTTTGTCACCTGTTCATGCTTTTAATTTGAACCAGTAACAAATCAGTTAATAAGTTAAGTACAGAGTTTCTATTCGGTGATTGTTTACACTATGTCTGTTATAGTGACACTTGTCCTACAGGTACAGTGGTGGTTTCCAACAATTTCCTACAGTCATTATTATTCTAAACTCCAGTACGAGACTTTTTAATACCCGACGTCCATATTAGGCCGTGAGATGTCTAAGAACCACGATCTTTTCGCCTTCTTGTATGGTCGCTTATGACAAGTATGGCTGTACACTCGGAAAATGAGACCGAAAATCATTCGTACCTCTTTGTGTACATCGAACGTGGTCATATGTCGGAATACGGTAGATCCATTGATGAAACAGAAATGTTCTTAAGTTGATTTTCCCCATTCAAGCACCGGACTTTTACATTGATCGGTTTAGATTATCAATGAAAGGGTGTGTTTACTTAATATTTCATTTTCCCAAAGGTTTTTATTCCTCTTTATGAATGGGGATATGCATCACGTGACTAGTCCATGTAAATAAGACGAATCGTTCCTATTAATTGAAAAGCCAGGTTCTTTAACCCCTTATTTCATATCCACTCGTTCTAAAGGACCAACAGTGAAACTTCCCTTTCTTTCTTTTTTTGGGGGGTTTATCAAACTATTATTTTTAAAGGATGTTATTACAATACACCCTAACGTTATTTTATGGTTGGGAATGGTTTGCACTATTCTTTATGCAGTTATGAGTTAACTGCGCCGTGCAAGTATACTTGAATACATTGTATATTTAAGTTCAGGTCTCTCAAATAGTCCGTCTAAAATTCGGTCATCGATAACCAAACATGACCGAGTTATTTACTTTTGATGGTTACAAATTCGTGAATGTGTTGTATGATATTCATGTATTTTTGTCAAATTCCTACCATGCATGTGATGTCTAACATGAATAATATATCAACATATTTTATTGAGTTTAACGCCGTGTCAATAGTGTTTAACGACGTGCAGTGTCTTTCTAAAGGACATAACCACGAACAATCACCCTGATCCCAGCACCCACGTGTCATAAGTCCTATGCCTTAACCACTGAGCCATGCAGGATCCTTGCAACTTATAAGTATAAGATAGTGTGACATACCATTCTATGTCCCAGCAAATATATATCATCATCGACAACGAAATGCAGTCTTTGTTACGCTGTGATAAATATATCTAGATTAAATAAGCAAAGGTCCATACCTTGTAAATAAAATTATTTCGGAAATGATCGTTTAGTTACACATAAAGGCGTCCGTCTTTTCAGTTAGAAAAGTATGTTAGAAGTTCCAAGGGCAGTCCAATACCTCTTGGTCCGAAAGATCCATATCAAAGCATTTCTTGCAGAGCAAAACTATATCAAATGATCGATGGGTAAATAAATTGATAAATTATTACGCGTGTTAGAACATTTCCGACCATTAATGGCTCAGACAGAACACGTGTCTGAGGCGGAATACAGGTTCTGGGTTCAAAACCCGGCTCAAACAAATCCTCTTCAACGTTTAATGAAGCCATTGTAACATCATTTATTCCTCTCACACAGTCGACCAATAATGCTCTTTTTGGAAACCAGTAAACAACCTTGTAAATACGGCGAACAGTTGGATAAAGAGTCTTGAAGGTGTACTAACTGCTGTAATATAACTGAAATATTGTCGGCAACACCGTTAAAACTTGATTCACCCTCCAACAAATTAGAACACATTCATTCTTACGGATAAAAGCCTGCCTGTACACGCCTACGCGAGTGTGACAGTCAGCAGGTGTTCAATTGGTCACTCGTCCCGTGTAAAACCAGACATATACATATGTAACATGGGCTTGTGCTAATATTTATTTTCCTTATGAAAATACCAGTCGGAACAAATATATGTCCATCATGTAAATGTAGGAGGTAAATGCATTACATTTTAGTTCGATGACGCCGATTTGTCCATCAATAGCTGTAAAGGCAGCAAACACCTTACGTGTTATACACCTTACTCCAAGGTACCTTTGCTTTCTGCACCAACAGTAAACGATTACATAGACCATCTGTCATTTGTGATGTCAGCCGAAAAAATGCGAATTTGTCCGAGTCTTGACATTGCTAAGCCCCTTTAGACCATTCAAAAGTGAGATTTATAGATATCGACTTGTCCAGAATACTTTCCGTCATTTAATATAGACAATGGCATGATTCATTCTGTATAGAAGTGCATTTCTGGGAAAGCATCGACTGACTTGTCAAACCTCCAGTAAGTTGTTGTAAAGTGCATGTAAGGAGACACTGCTAGACACGCAGTGATATAACTTGGAGTCTTTCTTGCCTTCTCGATCACTATTTTGTATTACATTATTTGAATCACCCGTCTCACGCATTGATCAGTTTAGAATAACCTATCGACATTCAACTAAGCTGATCTTGGTCTTTGTTATCCAAAAGCAACGTTTGACAATACTTCCCATGACCCCAGGTGTCACCAGCCATCATTTGTATTTGTTATCGGAATATTAACATTCTCTCTAAAAACGACCGCAGTTATAATGGATTAGCAACTGACTCATTGTCAAAATAAATTATAGAAAACACATTTAGTTCAACCGACTGACGGGTCTCGTTAAATGGTGGTATACATTATTATCCTTTAATTCCGTAATTTACCTGAACGAATTTTTAACATTAAAACTGATTTTTAACATAATAAATTTTCGATTGAACAGAAGGCTCAGACCTGAGTTCACTCGTACATGCTTTCCAAAGTCACAAACGCTCGATGTTGCTAAACTAAATGTTTATTAGATAACTTAAAACACAATGAACAACAGAAAACACTGCCAGCAAAATCGATTTTTATTATTGGGTATTCATTCTTTTGCATATGAATGAAAGCTGGACCAACAGGTAATTTTTCAGTTCTATAATTGCGTCTCCTTTTTTATTGATAGTTTTTCAAAATGAAACGGGATTCAAATAAATTGCAATTCAAACCAAATGCCAAGGAGAGAAGTTGAAACATGAATTAGGTTGTGTGTTTTTCTTTTATTCATTTGAACAGTTTTGAGGTTTTTTTTTAAAGACAAACATCGATTCTGACGTACCATCCTTTCCCTATTTACGATAAGTGTGCGAGTCCATTATTGAGCGGAAGTAGGTAGGTATAGGTAGTGTTTTCAGGTTTTAGTTTAAAAATATTTTATCATTATTTTACAATTGGATTTGGACGGAAGATTTAAACATATTTAGTTCCTGAGTATGTTTTACGTAATATAAAGGTAGCTAAACTTTAAGTAATAAAAATAAGTACCAATTGTAGGACCAAACCATTCAGATGTGTTTATGTTTACATGACATTATAGGCGCCGTAAAATAGTAGTCTGTTCCATTGTTTTTATATCCAACGTGTAATTCGTTGGTGGGATCGAAATTGAATGTATTTTACAACTGTTGTTAAGTAATGTCCTAACAGTCAGTGTATCTAACCATGTCTGGTGTATTTCCTAACTAGCACTGCACAATAGTCTTTCCAAGCTGCTGACCGCTTTCTCAGATTATCGCTAACGATCGGGGCTGAAAGACGGATAAACACCGAATAATGATAAGAGCACAGTTCATACAGGACGCGGCTCGTTTTATTGATAGACAATTTACTTTTACTATTAGATAACAATGCACAGAGCGTGAGTCACCTGTTTACCGAGACAGCCGTTTGCGGGGAGACACGATCAAGGTCACCGCCAGGGGACGCCGCCGTTTTCGTCATTCGGAACACCTTTGCATGGTTCGATTTTTGTAAGGGGCAGTAACTCTGTTGATTTGCAAAAGGTTGTCGATTTATCCACGTTATTCTGGATTCATCCCTGTTTTCTTTTACCTCATATAAGAATGAATAGCTGTTCCAAATTGAACGAAACAGCAGACGACCAGTAAGAATGGAGACATAAACAACTTTTTCTCCATGGGATACGGTTGAAACATTTTGACAAAATGATAAATTGCTCCATAGGATCTTTTGTCACGTTGGTTTTGACTTGTCATCCGAAGCAGATACATCAAATAAAGGTATTTGGATTGATCGATTAACGTTTCGGCCGCAATGAGATGCGATGACTGTATGAACCTATTATCTTTGAAATATTGATGGGCGAGTCATAATGTCAAATCTGAAGAAATGACCACAAAATATACTCAAATGCACATCATATATACATCTATAGAAAAAGTGCAATTAATATGTAATTATTAAAGACATTTATTGATATCTGATTATAAGATTGTCCTGGCCTCATACCTAGCTCCTGCCTTTTTCAAGATCCACTATTTTGGCCGCATGCTTTAGTCTTTAAGATTCTGGTCAATAAATCTAATTTATCCGCCACATTTCGAAAAAGGGAACGAATTTGGCCATGAAAAATGATGTTGATTCCCCAGATGCAAATGTTTGGGCGTCGACATGGGATTGACAACAGCTCTGAGAGAAAACATATATTGTTCATGCTATTTTCTGTCGTCTACTCTGAATTCAAATCAGTCACACTGTGGCCGGGGAACGAGGTTGCATCCCAAAGCAGTTCACACGATCTGTCGGAGATACAAACCACGTGTACTCGTCAGACAAGAAACCCCGACTTCATGAGTCATGCGTTATAGATTATAAAACACCTTTGTCAATAGATTTACGGGCATAACTTCCTTTTTTACCGTTTCCTGTCTTTGGCATGTCAACAAACTTTATAGGTTTTTTTTTTATAAATCCTCAACAGGACGAATCATCATTATCATCCGAATCATCCTCATTACATTCAATATACATTTCAGCATATAAAATACACTTTTTTTACATTTCGATATCCTAGACTTCCATTAGCTTGTGTCTGGATTTACACTACGAAGGTCTCGGGGCTCTCTTTAAGACTGTCAGTGGTACAATCTAGACTTCAATCCAACATTTAAGGTGGACTATTCTGAGTTAGCGTCGATCTATAAATCTTCCAAGTTTCCATTGACAGTAATTCGGTTATAATAAGTTGCCCGGCTGAATCTAGATGGAAAATGGCACAAGTCCATAAGTGCTGGTCAAGTCGGTGTCATTTTTCTACCAGCAGGAGACTACCAGTTCATGATATTTCATATTTTCTACTACCGAGATTCAAACCCAAGCAGAGAGGGCCGTGCACTCACAAGGTATGTACTCGAACCACTCTATTTTCTAAGCTGGGTATGTCCCGAAGCATTATTAACCGGGTATTGTGAAATAAATGCAATTCTATTGTGAAAATGTTAAAACCCAATTTCTGGTTGCATGGAATCCAGATAATACAGGTATTTGTTAAATATTACATTTTTGATTTTGTCGAGACTTACTTAGTGTATTGAGCGTTTTTTGCATGTACATTCTGCCTGTTTCCCACGGCATGATTTGTTTTTGGTTACAAACCATAGTGTTGACGGTTTTAATCTCGATTCGAAGTACATTTCATTATTAACCGATTTTGATAACACTTAACTAATAACTTAATCAGATCGTAACCCTTATCACTCCCAAATAGGTCTTTTATTTTAGTTAAAACATAATAATGTTAATGCCTCCTTTACCCATCGTATAGGGTTCTCTGAATAAACATTGCGCAGTTATAAGAAACCTCATGATAAGCAATCTATACACTGTGTTTAATTTCTGTATTGACGACAGAGAAAGGAACAAGCAATCTTACATTTTTATCCGAAAATGGTAAGCCACACACATTAATGTTTAATATCGGTTAAGTGTTTTGAAATGATTTAATGTTTTATGGGATTATTGTGCCATTCAAAATTCGCTTAACGATTCAGTTTTGATAGCTCGTATAATTAAATCTTTCGCCGAAAGCGAACACTTAAAATTCATTATACTTCATAGATTGATGTCGGATGGGTAACAGCCCAGTACACGGCTCTTCGACGGTTTACGTATGCCACAGAAGCGACGTCGTAATAGGTTTGGTTTTTATTCAATCATATTTTTGTTTTACTTCTCATTTTTAAAAGGTTCATGATGAGGTTAAAGGGACTATCCTACACAATATATGTTGAGGGTAGCACACGTTTAAATGGGATACAGATATAACTCGTCACTTTAAGAAAGAGTTTTTTTTTCCAATTTCGTTTTTTTCAAGTGGCTAGAAACCCATTAATCTGTATTTTCGTTAAAAATGGACTCCTTGTTCGTAACCAAATCTAACGACTGTTCGTTGACGCACCATGCTAGCATCATGTGAACAGAGGGTCAACTCAGACAGGTTTACCCATTTCAATTTAGTATGTCTATGATAACATTCAATTGTTTATAGAACTAAAACGTTTATGCAGTTTACTTTAGCTCAACTACGCGAAATCGTTACAAAGGGCTTTTAAACAGGACTGGTAATAGAATAATTACTCTTATCGTATGCAACTATGTCATTTTGTCCGTAAATTGCATTTCATTTGAGAAAGTAAATTTGTTTTAATTGAAATTTCATTTAAACCCTCAATCTGTGAGATAGTCCCTTGAAGAATAGCTTGGAATAAATATCGCTTCCTGCTCTTAATAATATATTCAACTCAGTAATATGTAAAAGATTATAGTGCATCATACCCAACTAAACTTTACCTCAAAATTACTCGAGTATGTTCTATGGCTACGAAATCAGAGCTCGGATTAAATGTAGGTTAATATAAATAGTAAGGCGGACCCCAATACCCACGGGAATCGAACCCCAGCCCTCATGTCCAGAACCCGACTCTCCGAGTGCCTGGGCTTCGGGGGATGTATGGGTATTCATGAAGTTGATGATAAAACAGACATCGGTTTTCGTGTGCCAATGCTTTGCAAGGCCGTTGTACACGTGGTGAGAGGTAAAGTACACATTACGTCATAAACTCGTCTAAGGGTCTGCATGTAAACTGGCATGTTCAAGTACCTTTTAAATGGTCGAGGATTGATTTCATAAATTAGAAGATAAATGTTTAACACTGTATACATCGCGAAAGACGGCTCAACAAAATATTGTGGATAAAGTCTTTCAACCGCTCATTATATCGTTATGACTAACCCAACTGGCTTAATGCTCAAAGATACTTACAAATATCCATTCATTTAAGCATCTATTAAGTTAATTGCTTATTGATTTATCTTTTCAATATTTATCTATAAATTCATTAATCAATTTATCCATTTATTTTGTATTGTTCTTGTATACATGTACATTGATCGGTCTCCATTGTTTAAGCACACACAGAAAAAGACTAGAATTCAAGAGGTAAGAATACATGTGAACGCCTACACTGACCATCATTTCCTTTGTACATAAACTACACCATTATAAACAATTTAAGTTGTTTAAGGCTGGTGGTTCCAATTTTGATTACATCACTTGGTATGGGATACATTGATGAATACATTATTAAATGATAAAGTGTTGGAGTTAGTGTCAATTGAACATAGAAACACATAAAAGAACACGCTCCAGAAGGTTCTCTTTCCGTCGTTGATAATAGCAAACTTGGCAATGTGATCATCTTAGTTCAGGCAAAACATTAGAGAAGAACATCAGTATATGTATAATGATATATAGTGAACCCTCGTTTATCCGGACCCCGATTATCCGGATGTCTCGCAATCCGAACGAAATTGTAAGGGAACGGAATTATTGGACCAGTTTGTTGCAGACGACTTTTGACAACATTGTGGGTAAAGGAGAAATTGCTCGTGACGAGCAATTTCTCCTTTTCCCACAATGTTTTCTGCCATATCAGAAGATTATCTTTGAATTTCATCACGTTTTGATATGTCTTCTGCAAACTCTTTCAATTTGGGACGGTCGATAATTTGGCGTTTGCTAAAGGGTTATAAGTATATACCGCTCATACAGACCGTTTATGTCTTAATGTGAATAAGAACATGCTCTGCTTCATTAGTCCGGATTATTCGGTAAACCGGACATTTTGTTGGGAACGGACATGTTCGGATAAACGAGGGTTCACTGTATAAGTTGTTTCAACCCTCTCCATACCGACAATCGTATCGCAAACATCGCTGTATGTGTAAGGCATGCGTCTTGTACATTATAACCCACTGGTTTTTGTTTGAATGTATTTCATATTCTATTACTAGTCACATAATCGTTATAATTGAAAGAAAACGACTTGAGAAACTTAAGTAACCACGAATGAACTATTTTATATCAGTGAACACCGTATTACCTTTTCGATAACAATTTTTTTAATTTTTCCAATTTGATTTCAAAAATAGGATAGGGGTTTTGTCATAATTGACATTCTGATTCTATCGTCTCACGAGTACCGTTAGTCTGTACCAAACATTTTCAGACAAGCTCACTGTCTGATTATTGTTAGACGCAAGCAACAAACGATTGTCATGCTATGCGCGCTACTTTAGTTATAACATTGAAAATTCGTGATATAGGCTTTAAATAACACGAAGTCGATAGAAGTAGCTTCAACTGCTGCTCTCGATTTGGACTCAGTTTTAGTGTATATCCGAATGCATGGTACAACTATCAGTAGGTTAACACAACGGGCTAAGGGACTCGGAGACGACTAGACCTCTTGAGAATGAAAGAAGATGTCAATGTTCAAATAATGTAGTACTTCAAAACCAATTTGTCAAAATGTCGTTCATTGAACAAAAAACACGAAGAAAAAAAGTTTGTTTATTTCATTTCATTTTTTTTGTGAATGGACCCTAGGGAAAGACCCTGTTTGATAAGAGAAGTGTTTGTGTCACCCTGGTAAAGGACGCGCCCTTTGAAAGAGGGCATTGTGTACATAACACCGTAGAAAACTGGAACAGCATTCGGCGACTGCTAGCGTAGAGGACTGCATCGTCAGCAGGAGACTGCTAGCTTAGAAAACTACATCATCAGTAGGGGACTGCAATCGTAGAAAACTGCATCATCAGTAGGGGACTGCTAACTTAGAAAACTGCATCATCAATAGGGGACTGCTAGCTTAGAAAACTGCACCATCAGAAGGGGACTGCTAGCATAGAAAACTGCATCATGGGTAGGGGACTGCAATCGTAGAAAACTGCATCATCAGTAGGGGACTGCTAGCATAGAAAACTGCATCATCAGTAGGGGACTGTTAGCGTAGAATACTGCATCATCAGTAGGGGACTGCTAACGTAGAGGACTGCATCGTCAGCAGGAGACTGCTAGCTTAGAAAACTACATCATGGGTAGGGGACTGCAATCGTAGAAAACTGCATCATCAGTAGGGGACTGCTAACTTAGAAAACTGCATCATGGGTAGGGGACTGCTAGCTTAGAAAACTGCATCATGGGTAGGGGACTGCTAACTTAGAAAACTGCATCATGGGTAGGGGACTGCTAGCATAGAAAACTGCATCATCAGAAGGGGACTGCAAACGTAGAAAAAAACTGCATCATCAGTAGGGGACTGATAGCGTAGAATACTGCATCACCAGAAGGGGACGGCTAGCATAGAAAACTGTATCATCAGTAGGGGACGGCTAGCATAGAAAACTGCATCATCAGTAGGGGACGGCTAGCATAGAATACTGTATCATCAGTAGGGGACGGCTAGCATAGAAAACTGCATCATCAGTAGGGGACTGCTAGTGCAGAATACTGCCTCATCAACAGGGGACTGCTAGCGCAGAATACTGCTTCATCAGTAGGGGACTGCTAGTGTAGAATACTGCATCACCAGAAGGGGACGGCTAGCATAGAAAACTGTATCATCAGTAGGGGACGGCTAGCATAGAAAACTGCATCATCAGTAGGGGACGGCTAGCATAGAATACTGTATCATCAGTAGGGGACGGCTAGCATAGAAAACTGCATCATCAGTAGGGGACTGCTAGTGCAGAATACTGTATCATCAGTAGGGGACGGCTAGCATAGAAAACTGCATCATCAGTAGGGGACGGCTAGCATAGAATACTGCATCATCAGTAGGGGACGGCTAGCATAGAAAACTGCATCATCAGTAGGGGACGGCTAGCATAGAATACTGTATCATCAGTAGGGGACGGCTAGCATAGAAAACTGCATCATCAGTAGGGGACTGCTAGTGTAGAATACTGCATCACCAGAAGGGGACGGCTAGCATAGAAAACTGCATCATCAGTAGGGGACGGCTAGCATAGAAAACTGCATCATCAGTAGGGGACGGCTAGCATAGAATACTGTATCATCAGTAGGGGACGGCTAGCATAGAATACTGTATCATCAGTAGGGGACGGCTAGCATAGAAAACTGCATCATCAGTAGGGGACTGCTAGTGCAGAATACTGCCTCATCAGTAGGGGACTGCTAGTGTAGAATACTGCATCATCAACAGGGGACTGCTAGCGCAGAATACTGCATCATCAGTAGGGGACGGCTAGCATAGAAAACTGTATCATCAGTAGGGGACGGCTAGCATAGAATACTGTATCATCAGTAGGGGACGGCTAGCATAGAAAACTGCATCATCAGTAGGGGACTGCTAGTGCAGAATACTGCCTCATCAGTAGGGGACTGCTAGTGTAGAATACTGCATCATCAACAGGGGACTGCTAGCGCAGAATACTGCTTCATCAGTAGGGGACTGCTAGCTTAGAAAACTGTATCATCAGTAGGGGACGGCTAGCATAGAATACTGTATCATCAGTAGGGGACGGCTAGCATAGAAAACTGTATCAACAGTAGGGGACTGCTAGCGTAGAATACTGCATCATCAGTAGGGGACTGCTAGCACCGCCATTCTACACCGATCAAAAAATGAACATAGTGTCTGATGATTATGGCGAAAATAGACATTGTGCAGTAATATCTTTTTTTCAGTTTTGATTGTTGGACTTTATATATTTTATCAGTTCTTCAATCACAGCTCGGTGGCCAGGTTGAGATTCGTTGAGAACCTGTGTTTCCCGATCAGCAATACACATTTCCTTTCAAACTACCTACTAGTCTACAGTGTTAGAATGGTTAAAATGGTAAGAATGAGAGCCAGTAAATGATGCCACATTGTCTTCTATAAAACTGCGTTAAGATTGTTGATTGACCCGGCGATATTCCCGTCTAGACTGTGCCATTTCCAACAGGGCGTCTGTAGGGTAACTGATGTCCTTTTTTTTGTGCGATCTATGACAAAAGCATTATTTTTGCCTTCTACCATGTTGTGCTGTATTCTTTATCTCATCAATATTACATCATTGACCATATATTGTGGACAATATCAGTTTAAAATTTGAAATATTTTTCACGTTAGATTAACTTGATACTGATATTAAAATGTATTAGTTTTCAAACACTCCTATTGGTTCTTTTACTGGAGTTAATAAGTCAATATTCCTTACAATCCTTCCTAATATGGCCTTCAAGATATACGGGTAGGTTTAAACGGTCGGTGTCGAAATGAAGACTTCTATAAAAGGAAACAGCCCTTATATAGCGAGCGAGTATTTACTCATGCCAGTCTAAACCTGGTCATTGATAAAAATAAAACGACAACCCTTACCTGAAGGTAATGTCTAACTCTGTACCGGGTTTGAGTTATTAACAGCAGAAAACAACGGCATATCCATGCTGGTCTGTATCAAAGACTAATGAGGGTTATTGTGAACGAAGGAAAATTTCCTTGATAAATCATCATCTAAGTATTCTATTTATATGTAAATGACAAGTTTGATAAATCACCGGTTAAGCTGCGCATGTCAGACATGTTTATACTGTACAACAGTTAACAGTTTTATAAACGGAGCACGACATTTCACCAGTAATCCCTCCTATAACATGACAACCAACTCTCGGTGCAGTTGATGCGGCGAGTCAACCTCGGATCAGACCTGGACGAGTCCTACACAATACCTTCATATGTCGGTGAATTAATTGGTCAGAATGGGAATTAATACCTTTCAACATCAGTATTCGTTCGACACGAGTTTGGCGAGGTGCAGGTATCAAACTCCTGCCGACATGTCCGTGTCTCCGACGTTTGCCCACGTATAATCAAGTAAGTTTGACCTCCGCACACCCTGTACAACATTTCGTATAGCGACCTGTACTCGGAGGAGATTATTTGCATGTTGGATATCTGACTATATTACGTTGCAGGTACGTTTTAATTGATTTTCGATTCATACAAAACTGAAAAAACAGTCTTCATGAACGAAATACAGTTTATTGGGAAAGGTTCGACGTTTAATGGACTATTCAACTATGCAATGTTGGTCAACAGCATTTAAACATGTTGAATATTTATCCAACTTCCAGAAGCAAGTCACGACTTTGTCGTTTCATTGGTACTTTCATCGAGTATTGAAACGCACTGTATTAGTTCTGCAACTGTTCGGACATAAATTGGCTCACAGAGTGTTCAATGGTGTCGGAAATGCATTCGGCTCCTCTGCAAACTTCGCAAGGAAGCGTACGTTGCGGAATTATAACACGGATACTACCTTGTTAACGTAATTCTGTTCACTAAGATACCATCTTGATTCGTTGCAATTGTAACTCTGTGCGGGGAACCTTCGTGGTAAAATGAATGCAGATAAGTTGAAAACGATGCTTCAAATAACAGACCATTAGATAGGTTGAAAAACGTACTTATTGTACACATCGACCGACACTACCGGATACAGATCAGACTACACGAAATAGGCGGTCTGATCTATAACGAGGTTGTCTGTATTGACGCGGTATGGCACACACAAGTACCATGTAGTGTTTATACACGGGCAAGGTCCCCATGGGAGGTAAAATGAGGCAAGTACGTATACTTATCAAGGGGTCATGAATAAGTGAACTCTTGCAACGATATAGCCTACATCCGACTATAAAGCATGTTGAAAGCAGCGTTAAATATCACCGTACTTACAAATTAACATACCACACCTGACCCTCTCCCCATTGAACGCTTATTATGTTATCAACGATGAGTCATTCTGTTACAACGCGTGGTGATTGTAAACGGGATTTTCTTGTTATGCTTAATCCCTCGTTTGTTAAACTTTGATCCACTGATCACGACTCATTACCGATTTCAAAATGGTACAGACATCGAACGACATGTCTGAGTAAATCATGTCAGAGTTTAGAGGCTATTTATATAGTTATATTTATATCTTATTTTGAGGGTAATTTGAGATGATTTGATCAAGTTGTGAGCATGGGTTGTCCACCTCTCATGAAACTATCAAAGGTCGGTTCCATTATTTGAACATGCAAGTGATTTCAGTCTAAATACACCAATTCCTAACTTTCCTTGCTTTGGTCGTTCTTATCGGTTGAGAAATGCCTCTCACCGCGCATGATGGATGTGTCATATTTAGAAGAAGAAGCGGTACTATTTTCTGGTGGACTCCTTTATTATAAAAATCCAAACTTGTCGGTGATGATAGGCCTAAAACCCAGGTGGAATGAGACCCCGTGATATAGAGTTCAATACGTAAAGCCAGCTACGGAACTACTGTACAAACTGAATATCTCGTCATATGGTTTTAGTTTGTCATCAGCTATGGAAAAACAATATCTTAATTACACTACTGACATTGAGAACATATGACGAAATGAGAAATTGCAGGTGACAGCAATTTCTCCGTCTGTTACAATGGTTAACAACATCCTCTGTTTGAGATATGTTATTTAGAGTTATGTATGGTCTACCATGCTCCCTGTCTTACTATATAGATACGCTGACTTAGTTACCTACAGTGGTCGCTTAAAGCAACACACACAGTCGTCACAATGACACACACGCAGAGACTAGTCAAAACACCACCATGGAGATGTTATCTAACAAACAACTCTACCCTTACACCATACGGCTGTTCCTTGCATAGCGCATGTGTTTGGTGCGTTCGCTGACTTGCCAACCTTTCATGTTTGATCAAGGTTTATATCCCATTAGAATTTCATCGCCCTACTGACCCAATATATTAACTATAGACTGTTCATATCGCGCGATGCTTCGGATTATTGTACAAACCCCGCTTTCCTTTGTTAAGGATTTGTTATACCTTTTATTTAGGGAAGATTCAGTTACATTTTTTATAGTCTTTGTTTTGAAGAACTCCCGTAGTCTTTCATTTACCGCTTGACCATGGCATATATTTTGTTTAAACTTCCTTTTGGATTCTGTTTGCCGTTGACAGTTGATGGTTAAGCGCCGGGTCAGTCATTGTTCCGTTGAAGAACGGGACATCGGTCAATGTCGTTCGGTTGAGGACATCGTTCCTTGTCGTTCGGTTGAGGACATCGTTCCTTGTCGTTCGGTTGAGGACATCGTTCATTGCCGTTCGATTGAGTCCCGTATCGTGAACACTACTCCCTGCTCTATGTTGACTGATTCCTCGACGCTATTTTTTAACAATATTTCAGGAATACCGTGGCATCTTCTCGATATCAAACCAGTACTGGTTTTGATTACAGTACTTTAAGCTGACAACAAAATCAGATGTAACCTTCATTACTGGCGGTTTAAAAATCGACACCAAAAGAAGCACGACATTTCTTGTAAAGATTAAAATAACTTTTCTTTAAAGTGTACATAACATTATAAAACTATTAGTGAACGTACGTAAATAGAATTCACACATAATGCTACTTCGGCTCTTTTGATCCTCGGTTAACAAATAAATAAAAAGAATCTTAAAGGTTGAATGAAAGTCTAAACTACTTAAATAAACTTACTTTTTGACCTTTTGACTAACCAAATGAACAAATCTGTTGTCAATATTTATGTTTTCAATTAATAGAATTTATTAGATTTTCGATATGTTGATTGAACTCAGGTTACACAAGACTGAGATTGCAAAGGAAGGCATGGACTCATTTTGGTTGCCCTTTCTCGTTTTTTTTGTTCAGGGATCGGGCACTTTATTATTATTATTTGTTGTACGACTTCCATGATTATGGAGGGTCCCTGAAAATGTTCACCACTGCACCAATCTCATTGTTTGGGAAACTAAACGTTCATAGAAATGCATCAATAACATTTAGGTTTTCCAGCGACAGCTTGGAAATACACATATAAATAAAAATACAAAGTACACAAGACATAGAAAGATGACTGTCACTTATGGCTAGAATGCCTCCTATATGATGATTTGATGATAAAACCCATTGAACAAATTCTGCTCATCGTATCCTAACATCCCGAACTTTACCGCCATACCAAAAGAGTACACACCGGAAAAGGCAAGTCATTATTCATAGAAAGGTTTTGAAAAGGAAAGACTATTCAATTGTAGCATTTCTTCTTTGAGTGTGTATTCTTTTCTCGGATTTCTCTCTCTTTGTCAATTTATACCTATACATACATTAAATTCCATTTCCGTGATAGAGACTGTCTTTTAAATACTATAAAAACGTGAAACTTGTGAAACTAGAATAGACAAATTATGGATTTAGCCTTTGTGAACCTTAAAGTAACATTTTCGAACATACAAAGTGTAGGTGGTAATTGTCCAAATATCGACCCCATGGTTTGCAGTGACATGTATAATTCAGGATAGTAAAGAGAAATCTTGCGTCTATTGAAGGTGCAAAACGAAAGGAAATAACGTTATAAGGCACATTACACTAAAGGAACAATCGATTGTCAGTATGCTCTATTGTACAATGTATGAAGTCGTCAAAACGAAAATCAGTATTCAGCATTTGTATATATCTTTCTGACAGCTATGATATTGGTGATGTCACTTTAAACACTCATGTTGTTCCTGAATCACCCTGCTTCCCAATTCTTATAGCGTCACCACTCCTAAGATGTCATGTTTTGTATATTGTGTTCAATGTTTGTTGGTTATCAATATTTTGTTGAAGCCATATTCTATGTTATTGTGATTAGCCATAGACAAGTTGCGCGATGAATGCCAAAACAGAAACCGTTAAAGATGTTGATGTGATGTAATCCCAAACAAAACTAACAAAAGATTATTTTCTCTCATAACCGTATACAGGTAACGCTCTGGTTTACGGTATATATCATTTGTAGAAGGGTCATTACGTTTGTCTTTACGTTTCACCGACTTTCTTAGCAATAACTCACCAAGCATTCCAGCACATCGCCACTCTATGTTTTATGATGTATTTATTACTACCACCTTACTTATCTAACATTTTTAAAATTATTGCAGTTTGTTTCCACGTTTGTTGGTGATACATTGACACTCGACTAATGTATTGGTGATTCATGTTTGTCAAGTTCGGAATATGAATCTAAATCAAAGCAACAAGTATATAAATGTGTAAATAGCATGCTCAAGCGGTAGACTACAGACATATATCCATGCACGATTGAATTGAACATGACTGTCCGATGCACAATTTGATTACTCTTTAGTAATTTAATGACAACTCTACTGATGTAAGAAAGACTGGCTTTTCACGAAGAAATTGTTACAAGGCTTTCAAACGTCGTATTTCGCCATGTTATTAAAGCTTGCATAAATAAAGAAAGGTTCTACGGTGGCCTATACTAAAACATAAGGAATTCCCAAGCCCTAGATCATGACCAAAGCATATTTGTTGAGACTTGTGTGTCGCGGGAAAACAGGACTGTTAAAACAGGACCATCACGATTGATGAAAAACAGAGTATCACACGTCATATATAAACATGGGTTTCTCTCGCGTTATTTGTGATGATTTTTTTCCTCTTGTAAAAATCGATTTATAATGGTTTTACCTTAATTTATTTTCTATTTCTTTTTCAATATTTCTCGTTCATTTCATTGTATTTGAATCATAAAGGTAACAGGGTGCACATAATAGAGTAGTCGGTCTTGGATTTTTACCCTTTCTCCATCGTGTCTTTATGCAGTAAGTTACGGATATACCGTACTTATGCGATGGTTCTTTAATCAAAGATTAATACCAGAAAGGACTTTTTTGACATGAAATCCTTGAAGCCAATCCTATAACCACGTAACATCCAGACAGAATACAGTTAAACACAAGTAAAAAGACATGCTTACACATGGCACGGCTTGTTTGTGGAGATAATAATCTGCGATTGATAATCAATAGATTTGTTAAATAATCTCTTAAACTACGGGCCAAATGAAAGACAATTGTTGAACGCATACTGTAATAAGATGAGCCGAGTATACACATGTTCTGTAAGTAGTTAGATTTAGATCACGATCAGGAGAGTGTTGGTGACGGGAGAGATCAGACATAAATCTAGTTATCTATTTCATATTTAGTTTGAACATTGTTTGTTATACAGGTGTAAACATGAAGACACTGGGTGGAACTATTTCAATTAAAATAAGCTAATTCTAATTCATTATCAGGGACTTCCTTAAGTTACTTTTAACAACAAGCGATTTGTTTATACGCTCACTCGATTACAAGAAATATATTTGATAGTGGAGGGGTCGGCAGCCAAAGCTTAAAGCAATTATAAGGCTGGTTAATATTTGGAGTCTTGTATATGCTTTTCTGGATAGTAATTCAAGTTCTTTTTTTTCATTTGGTTTCTCGTCTTAAACAAGTTTTCTCTTATCACAACGGTTCCTACTATATACAATGAAAACAATTTCTTTTTGTAATTTGCTGCTTTATATTTAGGTACAGCAAGACATATACGCATGGAAGAATGGACTAAGTAACCAGAGATCTAAAACACAGGAACGATCTAACCTATCAAACACAATCTTTACACGAAATAAACAACCGATATTTTAAGATAAACCCCTTTGAGCCGTCGGATGATACTACAGTTATAAATGACTGATGACTATGTTCATGAGTGTATCCACTTTATCATATCAATCAATGTTATTATCACACCCACTCCTCCATGTGTACACGCATTAACGTACTGACAGCAATTATCACCAACATTGTAGGGCGATTTAACCATTTCTCACTGTTGCTCCCTCCTAAAATCAGAAATAAAAAAGCCTCATGTTCAAACTCGACAACTGGTATTTGCCTATAGTTTCCCTTTTGGAGGTACTGCTGTTGATTCTGACCATATCTTGCACTGTCGAATTAAATTGTAGTAAACAATATCAGGTTTGAGTTAATTATCGTGATATTAAATTGTTTAATATAAGAATATAGGTGTTTAATAAATTTCCGGTCGTAACATTTGTATAAGGGATTTTTATTTTTCTAACTACATGTACATATCAAAATGTCTATTACACAGAACGAGATATGAATCGTTTTGAAATGAAAAGTCTTCTTGAGATAGTGTGACATCACAAATCTACAATCATGTAGTTACATTTAACTAGAGTAGTGATTCTAGAGCCCGTTTATATCAATTTGGTAAAGATATAGCACATGTATCTTGCAGATAGAGTCAACTATATGAACAGTTTTTGTTGTAAACAATGATGTATACTTTCTTTTCCACGAATTTGTCGAAATAAGGAGGAATGTGAGGGAACCGGACAGCGATATGGGTCCACACTCCAATCACGTGGAATTTTTTATCAAGGCACTGGAAGGCACGAACACGTTATATTTCTCTCTAAGACTCACAGGTTTTCAGTACTTTTAAGGTACAGAAATTCGAATCAACATTCCTTTAGTGATAAGGAATGTCAATTAAGTTTTCTTATGTGTGTTGCTCAAAGTACCAATGCTATACTATATCCTTTAACATGAATTGTTAGTATTTCCTACTTCGAGTCAATATATTTTAGTTTGACGTTTAATGAAATCAGATGTCAGGATTTACATGTCTCTTTCCAGTTCCAAACAGTGTACATATTGTAAAGCGGTATTTGATTTGATAAGAACACCATATTGCACATTGGATATATTGAAAAGTACATGGCTTACTATAAAATGATTTCCTATTGTCATACGATGCATTATTTAGAACCAAAAAATAACAAATGTCTCCCTTACTCAGTGATGTTTGTTGCTCCTTTTGATTGAGCCCAGGGGCCCGTTTTACTAAACAACTTACGGAAAATGTTTGCGTAAGTCATAATTGATTAACATGGATAATATCTTCAATGAAAGTACAATATTGCAATGTGACACGTCATTGGAAGCGTCTCGGAGAGACGATTCCAATGATGTGTTACTTTGCAATATTGCTTTGCCAAATATTGAAATAAAAGAACTTGTTGTTTTAGACTTACGCAAATCTTAAGCGTAAACTGTTCAGTAAAACGGGCCCCAGTGACACAATTCGATCCAGGTAAGTAGTTTAACTTTTACTATTGTTGCACCCATAATCGTATTTGATACCTTAATGTTGGTCAAAGTAACGTTTCACGACCATCAACATTCTACTGTTGCTGAAATAAGTGTCTTTACTCTTTACCTACTGCAGACGACATGTATTTTCTTGAAGCAGGCGAATTTAGAAAAGCTTGATAAACATGTGAAAAACTTTTTAGTTCTGCTGTTATGAATTTTAAAGGCATTGTGGCTTGTATAACAAGCAATTTCTCCTTTTGCCACAGTGCCTTTTGAAAGTCGTCTGCTGCAAGACGCAACACTATGGCGTTAGCTGGTAATGTGTCTTAAACACTCCGTTTTGACGAAGGCGTTTTTCAAGACGACAATCTGTCAGGGTCACATGGGCGCTGCCAGACCTTCACATCTGGTATGGCAGCAGGTTTGTTTATGATCAACATCATCTCGTAAATACAAGACTAAAACGTCGAGAATCCTTTAAATACATTAACGATTGGAATCGTCGGATAAGTTGCAGTAAACACGCGTTGAGGTAATAAAGAACCTGTCATAGTTTGAAATGAACGTATGACTGTAAAGGGTAAAACATTGACATGCTGTCTTTCTATCGAAACAAAACAGTTATCTAAGAGTGATTGTCCAGAAACTATTTCCTTAATAACGAAGAATTATCTAGAATAAAACGGAATTCATAAACGTTTGATTTAATTGGAAATTGTTCAAGGTGAGCAATCTTTCATATCATTCCGTCGGGACCTCATTCCATCGCAACTGTTCCAACCTATATCAATCAGTTACTCATTTCTCTATTGCTGTTCCTCATCATATTCTTTATTGATTCTAATTAAAGTTTGTCGTTTAAGATTCCGCTGACATCGGTAAGGATCTATACTTACGACCTGTTTAGCAAGGTTCTTGCGGAAGCGAGTATCTTTATGGCCGTGTTGGTGGTTATAGTATCACGTTATTCGCGCAATACTTGTTTCTATTCAGTCTCCTTTCAACTCGCTTCACACGAAGGTTATGTATTCCTACGCATTTATGGACATTATGACGATGTGTGTGTCATGTCACACGGCCGTAGTGTTTATAGAAAACTGATTATCCCATATATATGCATATGTTAAAGACTATGCTCTAAGTTGGGGACATCCCGTCAAAGCTTATGTCATATTTCAAACATTCAATATTCTTGCATTGAAACATGAAACTTAAAATGCTGGGTTTGATATGGAAAACTATCTGCTCTTTCCTATCTAGCTAGATGTGATAGTGCAAGATTATTTCAGTAATTCTGTTGAAAAGTCTAACATGTTCATAGTTAAGTAACAAACAATGAATCGGCTAGTAAGCTAGTAAGCTATCCATGGGCCAGTGATACCTAACAATGGAGATTGACGAGAGGTGCAAATAATAAAGATTTTCAATGGCACTCGCATTTTCCCACCTATCAGAACATACGACACACTTTAGGAACATAGAGTACAATGCAATACAATACAGAACAATAAAATTAAGTTCAATACTATACAGTATAATAAAGAACAATTCAAATAGTACAGCATAATACGGTGCAATACAATACATGTTAGTACAATACAATACATGTAAGTAAAAAACAATACAGTAAAATACAATACAATACATGTAAGTATAATACAATACATGTAAATACAATACAATACAGTAAAATACAATACAATACATGTAAGTACAATACAATACAGTAAAATGCAATACAATACATGTAAGTTCAAAACAATACAGTAAAATACAATACAGTAAAATACAATACAATACATGTAAGTACAATACAATACATTAAAATACAATACAATGCATGTACGTACAAAACAATACAGTAAAATGCAATACAATACATGTAAATACAATACAATACATGTAAGTACAATACAATACAGTAAAATACAATACATGTAAGTACAAAACAAAACAGTAAAATACAATACAATACATGTAAGTACAAAACAATACAGTAAAATACAATACAGTAAAATACAATACAATACATGTAAGTACAATACAATACAGTAAAATACAATACAATGTATGTAAGTACAATACAATACAGTAAAATACAATACAATACATTTAAGTACAAAACAATACAGTAAAATACAATACAACACATGTAAGTACAATACAATACAGTAAAATACAATACAATACATGTAAGTACAATACAATACAGTAAAATACAATACAATACATGTAAGTACAAAACAATACAATAAAATACAATACAGTAAAATACAATACAATACATGTAAGTACAATACAGTAAAATGCAATACATATAAGTACAATACAATACAATACAGTACAACATATTGCAAAACAATACAATGGAGTACAATACAGTTCAATATAAAACAATACAGTATAAAACAATACAGCACAATACAATAAGTGCAAAACAGTACAATACTTTACAATACGGCATAGTACAATACGTTACAGTAATTTTACTATCTGACCCATTATGCAAATCTAACCTAACATTTTATGTGACATAAACAGATATAAACAAAAGATCCGTAACCCAGTATTTAGGGTGACGGTCTCAGCACTCGGAGGTCCCTGGCTCTAGCCCGTACTGCACCGTTGGTATGGTCGAATGGCCATTGGATAGATACTTCAGAGCCCTAGATTGATACTGGCGAACCGAAAAAGCCGTTATATAACCATAATATTGATGACATGGCGTTCAACTCCACAAAAACAAACAAACAACTTGAACAAACAAACAACAAATTGTTTGAAAACGGATAAAATAGTATTCGTGTACGCAAACGGCATAGTGCCAAACCTTAACATACTTTGATGTACTACACCTGGATTTAATTCAATTACCCGATGCTGATAAACCAATTAAAATCTCGTTACCTATTGAACTGCCTGCATTCCATCTAGTTCCCGTTTTCAAAAGGCTGTGACGTCACTGTGTAGCGGGCCAAGATGGATTCATTCATAACGCAAATGTTTACCCATAATGCACCCGTATTCATCTAGGTGACATGGCATATGGAAACACGAATTAAAGTATACATCGGGCTCAAGATTTAAAGAAGCGTTATGGTTACGTTTATATTGCAGACGACGGTTGGAATTTATTTCGGAAAAAGTAGAAATTACTCGGAGAACCATTTTATTTTCTCTTACAATGTTTTGTTTATTTCATCAGAAAGAATATGTCGATTGAATTAATCATGCGACTTTCGTGTTTTAGAACGACTTATCCATTAACTGCATATTGGCTACATTCTCCCCTCGATCAAACAGATAAATCCCTAACTACGAGTACATGATACCTTACTTCGGAACATCTGCTCAAAACTAACTAGAAACCTTTGCTGCAAAAGGCTAAGTTACTCTTTATAGTTTTCGGCCTTTGAAAACTTTCTTTACATTGAATGAAATGAAAGCTGTAGGATAAACTCCATAAACCACTATGCCTTCCAAGGAGGTGTTACGCGAGATTTCCTTCAATAAAACGGAATTCGGGGCGCTTTGACAACCCTGTGTAGTTATGAGATGAAAGTCGAAACATGTAATAAACGGATCATTGCATGTCAATCAAAAACGTCAAGGGCACCGCATGGACAATGATCAACATACAGGTGTGACCGAGAACTGGGAGAAAACATTTATTACGATATCTACGAAAAGTTCTCACATTGTAACTGGGCCGGACTATCATGCTATAAGGGTTGGAATGGGTTTAAGAAAGGGTCGTTTTTAAGAATATTTCAAACAACTCAGTAGCTCGTCTTCATGGTCCCACAAGGCCGGTTCTTACGAAGACATATGCTCCCAGAGTTAGGAAATGTTAAAAAACCTTTAACTAATAGTATTTCTTATTTTCATTACCTGATTGATACAAAAACAAAACCCTTTTGATGTTAGACTTTTTGAAAAGATGGTCCCATCCCTTTAAAGGGATGGCCTCAAATTTTAAGGTTTTATATGCTTTGCAGCATTTCGGACATTTGATAACTAGCGAAAATTGTAGAGGTGTTCGAATCTTTATTTCGAACGTTTCAGTAAACTTCGTGAGCGATTTTCGGTCCGAATGAGTTCGTAATCATAACACGGGAAGAGCCTAAATAGGGGAGTCTCAGTTTTCTGGTTGCTTGTATATCACATATTTACACATGGTAGGTTCAAGAGTAAACAATAGTAAATCGAATGCCTTGAAGTTATTTTCGCACTTTGACGAAATACTTCAATTGCAAGATTGGGAGAAATTGATGTTTATTGCTGATATTTACGACAGAGGCAGCTGTTCACTAGATGCCACTTATAACAGCGACTGTTTGATAGTTTCGCAACATCTCGGTCGTATAATCGCTAACGACGTTTTCAAATGCATCACCAGAACATTGTTGGCAAACATAACGAGTTCTTATTAGTTCTTAATGTTCTAAAACGCATTTACTACATTGTTAACTCAAAGAAAAATATTCGCTTTGGAAACGGAAAGTAAAATAAGACTTGTGCGATGATGCAATATGTTTGATCTTGGTTGGAATCTTCTGTTGCTGATTGAATTGGTATTCTTTTCGATATGAGAATAGAATGATAAACACATTTCATGGATTGGTCATCAAATCGGAAGATGTCCACTATTTAAAGAGCCCGCTTCAGCTGGGAATCGAACGCGAAAAGACATAAACAATGTGACACTGCTTCGAGTGCACTAACCGACGGGCGAGATAAGCACCCAAATGAAATAACCGAAATATTCCAATTTCCTGTCTAGATAGGTATACGTGATAGATAACGTTATCACACAAAAAGCGACATCGTTTCAAGGGAAGGGTGTTTTATGTTTATTTCACTTTGTTGCGTTATTGCGCAATAATCATAGCACATATCTAATAGATCGACAAGTACCTGCAATTTATCACTCTCATATCAAACGGGGTATATCCTTCATGTTAAACGAGCAAAGCGACCTCAGTAAATTGTGCGTGACTGTTAATGTGCCACTGAGAAAAAAATAGAAATACTAAAACTTGTAAATGGTACGTGTAAGGCTGAACGTGACAAGATGAGGGGTTCGCTGCGTGATTGTTTATTTTTCGCTTCTATGTTGTGTTCACCATTATTTCAGTTTTATCGTGGAGTTATTCATGTACTCATACACCCTGGACCTGTCACAGCCGAGCCCCGTCTCTAGTTTGGTACTGGGTATCCATTCGTAATGATATTGGCGCCCAAAGACACATAGGCAAAGAGCAAAACACGATGTTTCTTATTCCTTTCGTTCAACTGGTTCATTTTACACCGATTGAGAAAGAAATCACAAGTCATTTTTGTTTCAGCTACAAAACGTGACCTCGCGTCAAGTTTGGATAAATGAATCGCCACAACGTAAAGAGGGCAATTCGTGGGATTTGAACCCAACGTCTGCTCTACCTCAGGACCACTGAGTGAATGAGTGAACACGGTCTTTAAAGTATCAAGGAGTAATTATGACAAGCAATCCGTCCGTTCTGTCACAACTGTTTATTCCGATAGCAACAAGGAAATGCTCTTTTGTCTACTTAGTATTATCAACTTTTGCTCCCTTTATTTTCACTATTCTGTAAGTTAACGGCTTTCAAAGCATTATTGACCATTAAAAGCCTCTTTTTATGTAAGTTGAAATCTAGGGAGGTCTTGAGTAACGTACTAGACAAATGAACTGAACTCAAGTTTATCATTCTAAAATTAACCTGATTTCTAGACTTTGAAGTACAGCATACAAATGTGTCATATAAACAACACGTTTGTCATAAAAGAAGTTTCTTATGAAAAACATCTTATCTAATGCAAAGAGACATCGAACTAGAGATTTTGACTTCAAAGAATAGATAAATGAATTCATAGATAACTAAATACGTAGACAGATAAAAGAAAACACCGAAATATCAGGTTTTAACCGCAAGGCTTACATCATGCTTGAACTAGTTTCTATCTTAATTTTTGCTAGAGTCTACTTTTCAAATGCCGTGATATATTATGCTGCATAAATGCCATAAGCTTTACGTCTTGTATTTAGGGAATACTAATTCAATAATCATACTCCTATTGGTCACTAGTCGAGGTAGTCAACATCTGACCAATCAGAAGAGGCTGTAATTGACGTTTGAGTGATGATGAGGAGCAATAAACACGTTGTTATCGCAGACCTTGAAACCTTTATGGGCGATCTCTCTGCAGGTCACACATTCCGACCGAAATCTACACCGAAAGCATATAACCTCGAAACGTTGAGATTTTTATTACAAGCCGTTGTTTACAAAACAATAAATGTCCACCCTAGTATGGCTTGTCCATTTTTAATCGGCCGTAAATTGTATTCGTAAGCACATTAATTGGTGTTGTGACGGAATGATTGCGAGCGAGAGAGCTGCTCGTTTGAACGCGTGATGGCCATGTCTCGGGACGACGTTGACACAATCATGGCCGCCCGCAACGACGTCCCTCTGCCACCCAAAGTTATCATCGTCTTCCTTATAACGAGGGAGTTACGGCCTTCTTGTTGTAGGGTGAAGTGTCACCCAATAATAATGTCAAGTGTGACCTTCATACCATCGTGTCCAGTTTTCGTCGAGTTGACCGCTTTACATTGAACCATTTAACGGAAGATTTATTGGATGTGTATGTGCGTATAGTGCCGACCTGTTGGAGAAACATGGTTGGTTGTATTTCGGGTTTTACGACATTTTAACAATTTATCAGTCATATCGCCAAAGTCAATTCACGTTTACACGGCTCTGGTATCTCCTTACCAATGCCACACAACCTTTATTCCAACCCATCGTCTGCTTTCCCATACGGGCATTATTCATCAGTAGTGAGAGACGAAAATGATTTGTCAAGTCGACTTTGTTAAAGGTCAGAAGTAATATTGGAGGCGTCCGAGCTCGAACTGATGAGCCCTGTATTGCATGTCGATACGATTACCACAGAGCTGTAGAAACCTGTACCTAGTACCTTCACATGCTCACAGTAGCCGTTGGCTGCTGGGCTTTTATTCATTTTATTTAGATGGGGATAATACCATTTCATCTTAAAGCGGTCTCTGTCAAAATAGTACTGAACTATAAATCACAAAGCCACTCTCCGCAAGGGTTAGAATATCGGGATATGGATTAACAATATTTGTAAAACAACAAAAAATTGTTGACGTGAAAATTAAAAAAAAAATTCAAATTAAACAAATGAAATAAAACTCCATAATCTCTGCCTAACCAGGGAGACTTACAGATCATAAATGATTCCTTTCCAATCAACCAGTTTCAAAAAATGTCATGTTAACTTTATTGCAATTTGCATGATTTGCTGAGAGAACACAAAATACTTGCTTTAGAATTTGTTTATATTGAAAGCTTAATTGGAATATCTGACTCGAGTAAGCCTTCGAAACCGGCTTGACAACTTCATGCAACTAAACAGTCATTGCTTTATAATTGGACTTAATCAGGTAAAGCTCATATGTGCATGTTTTGATGCAGGACGGCGCTAGATGTTTCCCGTAATAAAACTGATAAATGAGTTATCCAATTAGATAAACTAATTGAAAGCATGCTATAAATCAGTAAACTCGATTAACATAGATACTCGCCTCCCAATTACCAACACGCATCTTGAACAGTTCCTTCAAAACAGCATTGGAAACAACAGTATAGCTTTTCCAAATGATGTATATAAACGCCCCGTTTGAGTGTCTTCCAAAGTGTTCAGTTAATGTGGGTTATGCCGGAATACCACAATAATTCGCTTTCAAATTTTCATAGATAAAGCATGCACACTATTGAGAAATACGTTACATTGTGTGACTAAATATATGAAAAAAAAATTAAATCTCTCCTGAATTTTCCATCTATCAATGACAGAACTTGCAATGTTTTGCAAAAATGCGTTTCAAACTTGGAATCAATTTATGTCATGAAATGATGATTTGCTACTTTTAGAATGTTGATATGTTTGTTATGCACTCTCTCACACCAACTATAGTATAGTTTTCATCATCGGTGTCAATGTTTCATATTGTCAATCAATTAAACATTTCACCTTAATTGTGGGTAAAGGTTATATAAATGGACGTCAAAAACAACACAACGACGAACATTGGCGCTTTTTGTCATCCATTATTCTGATATAGCTGCGTTAGCTGTTGTTTTCTCTTGCAGGACAATGTAAATCATTAAATGAGTTCGTTTTCTCATGTAATTCATCCATTGTGTATTAAAGGATGGTAATATGAAATGTATTCTATCAATTAAAATCAGGTTTTAATCATTGTTTCAATTCACAGCTGTGTATATCCACTAGTTATTTCTATATTTCTCGAATACACGCATCTGTATTTGATCCAATTATTTTGTCTACATTGAATTTAAGTTCATTTTCCTTTTTATGAATCCATTAAATAATAATCGAATGGTTATTTGTAATCTATGTCCAATCATGGATCAACTACCTTGATGTTTAACTAGTTGCATTTTTTTATAATTAGCGTAAAGCACCTATTTCACATATTTAATAAATCAACAGACGAACATGATAATCGTGGAGTGAAGCCATACATAATTATGAACATAGACCCCCAACTAACGAATGTCTGTCTAATCGTATAAATCCGCTGGGTCCATTCGTGGTTGCCACACCATCTCTAACTTGGCTTTCGGTGGCGCTGTCGGATCGAGAATGTCACTTTCGTCCAGCCCATCTACAATGGGTGGCTTGTCTGTCTCGATTATCGCTGGCTCTTTGGTAGAATCCGTGTCGAGTCTGCCTTCTTGTTGATTCTTTTCAAGAACAGGCTTGTCGTATGGTGCTAACATACGCGATAAAATGTAGAGGAATACAACTGTGATAAAACACTGAAATGAAAGAGGTGGGAAATGTTTACCTAATTTAAACAAAACCGTGTACAGCAAATTAAAGGCGTTTAAACGAAATCTTGTACGACAAACTAAATGCGTTAAAACGAAATCGTATACAACAAATTAAAGGTGTCAAAACGAAAAACTGTACACAAAGTTAAAGGCGTTTTAACGAAATATTGTACAGTCAAGTCGAAAGAATGGAATCAAAAAATGTATAGGAAGTTAAAGGCATTGAAATCGAAATACGTTTAGCAGTTAGAAAGGTTGATATACAGTCATTTAAATAAGGTATAGTGCTTGCCAGGAAATACATCTTATAGCCAAAAGCTTTAAAATAAACTCGCCTACAGCAAGTAACAGGTATTTCAAATAAATCATTTGCAGCAGTTGAAAAAGGCATAAACTTAAAATAATGCATATCGAGTTGAGGGCTTTAATTTGGAATCATAAAGAAATCATCTTTATCAAATTAAGAAAATTGGATTGGGAGAGACAGAGAGAGGGAAAGAGAGAGATGACGAGATGAAGAGAGAGAGGAAGAATGAAGTGGGAGAGAGACTAAGAGATAGAAAGAGAGGGGAGGGGAGGGGAGGGAGGGAGGGAGGGAGGAGAGGGAGGGAGGGGAGGAGGAGGGAGGGGAGGAGGGAGGGGAGAGGAGGGAGGGAGGGAGGAGGAGGGGAGGGAGGGAGGGAGGGAGGGAGGGAGGAGGGAGGAGAGGAGGGAGGAGGAGGAGGAGGAGAGGGAGAGGAGAGAGAGAGAGAGAGAGAGAGACAGAGAGAGAGAGAGAGAGAGAGAGAGAGAGACAGAGAGAGAGAGAGAGAGAGAGAGAGACAGAGACAGAGAGAGAGAGAGAGAGAGAGAGAGAGACAGAGAGAGAGACAGAGAGAGACAGAGAGAGAGAGAGAGACAGAGAGAGAGAGACAGAGAGACAGAGAGACAGAGAGAGAGAGAGAGAGAGAGAGAGAGAGAGAGAGAGAGAGAGAGAGAGAGAGAGACAGAGAGACAGAGAGAGACAGAGAGAGACAGAGAGAGAGAGAGAGAGAGAGAGAGAGAGAGAGAGAGAAGCGAATGTTAAAAGGATGAACGACACACGAATTACAGGATAATCCTTAATAACATACAAATCAAATCAACTCACGATCTTGATGAAGGGCTGGTTCCGGCCAAATACCAATGAAACTGTGCGGCAACTCATTATGACGTCTCTTAAAGTTCAATATTGTTTGTTAAACACAAAAATCCGAATCGTACCCACCCATATGCCAGACTGTGTGTTACGGTCCAATGTCTACAAACGTCTTCATTGGTTAAACTTCTGTTTGATATCCAAATCAAACTCTCTCTATTCGCATTCGAATGATATGACGTATGTTTATAAAATCTTTTTGAGAAAATGTGAACTTGCTAATAAGGGGGTAGATATCATATTATCACAATGACATCAATGCCTGTTCCCAATTAATGTAATGATTTCAATGCTGCATCTATATGGAAGCTAACATTATAATGAAAAGGGAAATGTTAACTCAGGCGTATATTGACTCATGATACACAGGCGTCACGGTCTACCTATTCATTGTCATGGATCAAATATGTTACCATATTCATCTTAGTGAACATGTATTCACATTGTAGAGTAAACTTGACAGTTTTGCTCCATCGGGTTGCGGTTGTTTTCTTCTAATGTAGATTATACTATTCTAAGTCATATAGGATTTATATGCTTGTACAATGTATGACGAGCTACTCACCCAGTAGCTAGGAAAAATGTTAATACAATGGTATATTTTAGTGTTAGTTTAAAAGTGAATACGATGGTTTTAAGCTGATTTGGGATATTGCATGTTTTTATAGTATGGTAAACATTGGTCAGGTGATCACTCCGCCTGTTAAGCCCCTGTGTATTACAAATCTTTCGGATGTCTGCGAACTCTTCTATACTATCTGTTCTATCTTTAGCAGAACTATTGTACATTACGACTTGGGGAAAATATTTGTGTCAAAACGGTTAACATTGTATCTTAAATGAGAGTGCAATAATGCAATTTGACACGTCATTGAAAGTGTCTGGGAGAAATGATTCTAATGATATGCTACTTTGCAATATTGCTTAACATAATACTAAATTAAAAGGAATGTTATTTTGAACTAACGCTTATTTTCAGACAGACAAACCAATAAACTATCATGAAGGGGATCTAATGTGGATACGGATTGTACATATTGAAGAGCGGAAATTCTTCATTCGAACCAGTTTTCAAACAAAACCGGGTATTAATTCAATTTTAAACCCATGTAAAGCAGACAAGTTTGATTTCAATATTGTTAAATCGTTTGCGCGTGTCAATTCACCATTTACCTTTCCAATAAAATCCCTTCCACTTTCTAACCAATACTTGCTAAATATATATGATTCTATGACATTTCGGTAGTTGCGGTTACATTCTGTTTGTGTCAGTCGATATATAAGAAATCCATCATCATCAATAATTCGTTGTCCGCCTTCAACTGTTACGCTTGTCCGTCAAATAGTAACGGACAGCTGGTCTGTGGTTTGGTATGTTCAACCCCTTCGTCGTATCTTTATCACCTCAATGTTCGTTTTTCATTGGGCATTTTAATAGCGTTGCGATGCCAGGCCCATCATGAATGATCATACCGTCTATAGGAGCCGGTCAAGACGTCCAGATGGGTGATATGTTCGTCCGACAGGAGACGTCCTCTCATCGAACGCCAAATCTATCCATACCCTACTACATGTACATGTATAACCATCAGGGCCCAGTTGTTCAAACGGTTGTTAAATCTAATCATCTGTTAAACTAACGGTTGATTAAAATCCCTAACAGTCTGTCACTTAACGGCCTGTTAATTAAGCGTTGCTCAAACCAATTTAACACCTTTGTTAACTGACGGCTTGTTAGGATTTTAACAAGCCTGTTAAGTCTTCTGTAACTTGGTAAATTGCGCAAGTGTCATGGCCGCCGATCCCAAAAAGTTGAGATTTTGGAGTCAAAAACTGCAATATATTGAGTTAGAGCTGTTGCCAGGGTATTTCGGAGATTTTGAAGCGGTGAAATATTTTAATAAATCGATCGGGAGAGTTAAGATGTCAAAGGGAGGGCTCATTGATGAAAAACAGGATGTTGTCTATGGAGAAGGAAGGTCTCAACACGAATCTGACAGAAAGGTATGGTTACAATGATGTAATATCTATGAAAAATGGCAATTTCAAAACATTTTCATGAAATAAAAAAATCCATCTTCTTTTGTTTTTATTAATCACTCGTAACCATGCAGTTATGTCCCTTGATTGGTCTTTGATAATGCGGTGTGTAAAGTCGAAAATTGACAGTTGTGTTGTGAAGACATTATATGTCTCAAATGTCGATGTAACTACACAATTTGGTATGTTAAACCTTCCTTAGTTGTTGAGATTTATTTTTTGATCCAATGAATGAAGGCAACTACGTTTATCCACATTAATGTGGTTTGCAATTGATAAAACTTGATTCGAACCCAAGCATGTACGTACCTCTATGAAATGTCAAAAGTGTGTACTAAAGGCTGACCAACTTACAGGATTGTTAATTTTTCACTTTAAAACTTCTATTTACATGCCACAAATTTCATTCGCTTTGACGCAAGTTTGGATTGACCTTAATATGTAGATGATAGGCTATGAAAACGGTGTTATCATGTAGACTTAAAGACAAAATGACATGGATTATGATATTGCATTAGTATTTTTTTTCAGACGAGTGGCCAATTCGTTTATATATAATAACTTAGATATACTTTTAAGAATATTTTCTTTGTATAAATTGATATCTACATCAAAATATTTTGATGATTTCTTTGTTTCTAGCAATTAACACATGCAGGTAATTCTTTAAATCAGTGTGACTCAAAGATGATTTGCACAAAATGAGCATAATTTCCATTTATTACAAGTGTTTAATGTTTACATTATTGATGCTTGACTGAGAGATATCCTTTGTCTCTTTTATAGAGGTCTTAATCCTGTTTGTTTGCTACATGTCACTGGAAAATAGCTGCAGTACTAACTTGATGTCATGATAATACTTGAATAAGCTTTATTTTTTTTTATTCTAGATATTTTCATCAAAAAGGACAGAGGACTACTATCAGAGAACAGAGAGGGTATTACACCAAATCAAACATGCAGAATGAAGGGGAAAACCTATTACTTGTGTTTATATGTTGATTGTTTGACTTAATTTTAAGAAATTCACATAAATTATACTATCAACTAATTGATCTTAGATATATGAAATGCATACCAACTTGCAGATGTGAATAAACAAATGATGAAATTGCTTAGTATTTCAAACATTAAACATTTTGTCACAGGGATATGCTTATTACATTCCCTTTTAGGAGTTCTTAAATTGGTTCAAATTGAAATAGTGCATTTTGTCACAGATTGTCTATCCAGCATTTTATAGCAGGTATACTGATGTAAGTCATTATTCAATATCACTGTTATGGGTTTATTCTGTATCCAATACCTTTACTTAGACATTTTTCTAAAGGTTCACAAACACTGTAACACATATGTCTCCTTTTGTCTAAATTGGCTTTTCCTTCAATGTTATCATGCATTGTTACTGATTTGTCAGATTTCTTAATAAAACACACTTTTTTGTAAGTTGATACTTTTGAATTTGACCATTTACAAAAGGAAATAAGGCTTAAAGACCTCCAAGTTGCAAGACTTTCAAAACAAAGGATAGTTTAAGCTCAATCCTTTCTTGATATAATTGTCACTTGTACTCAATTGCAGCTTTGTAGTAGATTGTGTGCCTATATGAGATATTTTGCAACGTGAATCTTGCCAAAAATACATTTGCTCATTCACAATAATAAAGCTCTTTTTAGAATACATGTATTGTTCTATGTACACATTTTTCTTATTACATGTTATTGTTACTGCTGTTATTTCAACTACATGTATTTCGTCTTCCATCGATTGTAAAAAGAAAATGCGAAAGTCGTATGTGAGGCCATAATTCAGAATCAAAGTTACATATTGTGGTATATTCAGCATAAAGGGAATGTAAGCCTACAATTGAATAAAACATATTATCTTATTTGATGTGTTTTTCATCTCTTTCTGTTTTTATCTCAAGGTTCTTGCTAAAGACATGTAGTTCATGATTTTGTTATAAAACCAAAGCTAATTATACATCAACATGCCCCAGTGTTATATGTTCATAAAGTTACTATAATTTTCTGTATTGGCTAACAACAATAGCCTGTTGGAGGAGGTGTCTTGTTATGAGTGGCCTTGTTGTATCTTCCAAACCCTAAGTACCCATTCATATGCATATAGCGTTCGCCCTCTGTGTGAAGGTTTGGTATTCGAATCCAGGCTAGACCTTTTCCAATGTCAAAAGATGTTACACTCAGTAGTCTCAGTATTGGGATAACGTTATGACCGGACAGATAGCTCAAGGTAGAAAAAACATGGGCTTATTTTGATCCAGGGAGTATGGAAATGAGAAGTGTTGAGGAATTACTGAAAACGGCAGAAAACAGCATTCAAACAATGTTTTTTCAACTTGTCCTTGCATCATCTGTGTATTTGATTTATTATCGAGACATGATTTTGTTAAATAGTCACATTTTTAGAACCACACAGTTCCATTTGAAGAGAAATTTTAGACAGACGCATATCTAGGGTTCAGGCCAATGCTGTAGTAAGTGCTTCATGTCTTGTACTGAACCCTCGATATATAGAGGCATTATCATAAAACGGGCGCGTAAATATCTTTTGATTCATCGGATGCAGTTGGTGTGTTGTACTGTGTCACGGTGCATTGACAGGTCTAGTTATGTGCATGATATCGGGGTATATCAACCAAATTATCCAAACTTGTTTGTAAGTAGAGTGCTGAGATGCATTTCCACGGGATTTTCGAGTTTTCATAATGTGGTCGTACGGCGATTCTTGATGTTGATGATAATCCAATTGAATCATGAACCGAAAAATTGAAAAAGGGCCAATTTAATCAGACTTTCTTATTACTATGTTGTCAGTCATTTCACTCATTAAATGAACATTTGGGCGTAAAGGAGGAGAACTCAGGACAATGCATTACTATAGTATTGCGATGTAAAATGTCAACAACAAAATCGTTAAAACCGTATTGATAAATAGCCACGATGCCGACGTAAGTAGTCAGTTGCAACTACCAATACGATGCTCTTAACTTGAAAGAAATAGGAATATTCAACATATATTCCTTTCGAAGTTACTCTTTTAGGTTTTTCTCTGAGATGTAGTAAAACAACGTAATAATCACAGAGATCATACTAGTTTTTGAGCCAGATGTGAATATTGTTCACATAATCCTTAAATCCGTATCGATAAACGCTTACTTGATTATTATTCGTTTTTGATAAAAATGTATATATATCTATAAGAAGCGTAATTGTTATCAATTTTCTTTATTTCCCTTTTCAATTGTAAACGAAAACCCCAACAATACTTGAAAAATGGACTTTATTGCTAACAATGCGGCAATATTGGATTCCTATGTTAAATTTTAATAGACCTCTAGACCTCGATTAAAGTTAACAGGCAGTTCCTATGTCAAACGTCTGTTAAATCCGGTTGTTAAGTTCGAACAACAAGATTCAATCCGTTTGTTAAATATAACGGCTTGTTAGTGTATTTAACAAACTGTTAACTTTAACAACCGTTTGAACAACTGGGCCCTGTTGTCTCACTTATCATTGGATAAACCGTGACTTTTGCTGGGGTCAGCTGGTACTAATTTAAAGAAATTTCAGAAAAGAAAGAAAACGAGCCTCATAGCCTTTGGGAGACAATCGACACTAGGCGTCCTTTCATTCCGTTCATGTCTGAGCTAACCATTAACATGGGAATCAAGCCTAAACAATGCGAATGAGAGGTTTTATGCTGCCTGTGAAGTAATGACTCATCGTCCTTCGATTATGTTGATATCCTCATCTCAAACAGCCAGTTTAAATTGGCAAAACTGCGTTATTTACCTCGGATTACGCTTAGGAATCTCGTTCGCTTTGCTCATTCTGCGAACAGAACTCATCGGGTCTATCCAAGGAAAACACTTCTTACGTAATATGGAAACCGCCATATTGCTTCTTGCAAGTTTACTTTCGTTGGTCTTCGTTTTCAAAGGAAAATCATAAATGCAATATCTAAACAGTCATCTAATCGGATTCAAGAAACAAAAGATATATAAACACTTATAATTTTACAATTACTTATGAGTTACCGACCAGAAATGATGGTTTTTAATGATGTTCAAAACATGCACGCTCATAGGAAGTGTGTTATTAGCCGGGACATTTTCCGCAAAATATGTAACCATACACTTATGTACGAGGTGATTGTCTTAGGTTACGAAAATACTCGATTAAATAATCTTATCTGATGCGTAAACCGATCCACATCCAGGCATTAGTCAGGCATTATTCCATACTCTATGAATATGTACAGTGAGTAATTCTCTTCATAAAACGCTACTGGGAATCTAGAAAATCGAAACCCGATCACTCAGATTAACGAGATGTTATCCTTTATTCTGACAGAGAAGAGGTTCTCTTAAATTGAGACAGTTACATTCATCACATCAACCTATGCGAATTTTGTCAAGGTCGACTGCTGTTTTTGATTGAGACGGAAAGACGATGTGACAGCATTTGACGCTGTTCTTTTCATTCACTTAACACCTTGTTACAGAACACACCGAGACATCGCGCATGAGGAGAACTGATCTCTTCCACACTAGTCCTAATCAGAGTTTACAAGGGAACAATCCGCATAACATACTTAATTTGGTATATGCTGTTCTGTGCAACTTTGTCCATAGAGTTATTTGAGGTCTAGGATTAATTCAACCTTTCTTTCAGACTTTCACTTTCATCGAAATGCGAAGGCGAGTTTGGGAAGACAAGTGGGAAATAATTCTCGAAATACTATGCCAAATAAATACAACATGCCATTCGTCATAAAGAAACAACGGTAGTGCATGTTCATGATTTCAATTTTGTTCGATAGCCAAGCTATTTTAAATGAAATGAACAATTTTCTGTTTTTGATACATGATATCGCTTAATAATCTAACTCGATCTACAGTGAGTTCTCGTTAATCCGAACACGTCAGTTCCCAACAAAATGTCCGGATTACCGATTCATCCGGACTATTGAAGTAGAACATGTTCTTATACACATTAAGACATAAACGGTCTGTATGCACGTGTATACTTATAACACTTTAGCAAACGCCAAATTGTCGACCGTCCCAAATTGAATGAGTTTGCAGACGACATTTCAAAACGTGATGAAATTAAAAAATAATCTTCTGATATGGCAGAAAACATTGTGGGAAAAGGAGATATTGCTCGTGACAAGCAATTTCTCCTTTTCCCACAATGTTTTCAAAAGTTGTCTGCAACAAACTGGTCAAATAATTCCGTTCCCTTACAATTTCGTTCGGATTGCGAGACATTCGGATAATCGGGTTCCGGATAAACGAATTGTTTTAACAGGGTATGTCATGGATTAACGTCTACCGTCTACAGGTATAGAAAGGGTTGGAGCGTCGACCGCTCAACAAACTTCCGAACTTGCCTGGAAGCGCTGCTATTTTCGTCTGCAAGTTGTAGATATAGATTAAGATTAACAAGTTGATGTAAAAGGCTAATAAAAACTGTTGACGTGATAGAGGCCGCGCCTTGCCTAAAAGTGCAAACAGCGTATACCACCACAGAAACCATTTTTATATCTTCGTTTATGCTGTTAAAATACGTAAAATCTTTCCAGACTTACACATTAGCTATTCCCCCAATTTGAAAATATGTAACTGTTCCAATATCGAAAGTTACAGGAGACGAACAAAAAAGCTTGAAAACTGTCTTTCACGGCAACAGGTTAAAGCTTGTGTGACAAGAAGGGATTGCTCGTTAGGAGCAATTTATCCTCTACTGTTAAAGTCGTTGTCAGTGTCGTCTGTAGGAGCTGCGTCAAGGCGGGGTATTGGGTTCAAGTGATTTAGCTTCTTAATAAAACGGCTTCTGGTTGAAACATTCTTACGAAAGTAAGGATTTGTAACAAGACCATTGATTTGTTTGTTATATTTTTCTGTGATCATGTACTTATTCCTCAAAAAGTAATAGGCTATGTCGGTTAGAGTTAAATGTTGGATGCATGTATATATCACAGCTCAACACAAATTCTTTATTCAACTTGGAGCCATTTTAAACTAGAATACCTCTATTAGAACAGGCGTATCTTCCTACAAAGCATTGTTTTTCCACCGCTTGTCACGACAATATCTTAAGTATTCATTTGTTACTTGGTAGCAAATGCAAGAGATCTAACCTTCTTTTACGTGTTTTATTGGGATTTCACTCAATTTTTTATCACTTTCGTTGTATCTATCGGTCTCTTACTTGTTCAGAAAACAGACAACATAGGCAAAGAAATAGACTTTTTGTTTCAAGTACCTAGGTCACCGGTCCATTATACACATTTTAACAATGCACAAAGGTTCAATAAAGAGTGATTAAATGCACATATACATATGAAATAATATATTAAACAATTCTTATTGCGACTTGGAAAGATTACACAAAGTCATTTTACAGATTGTTGATAACGTTTATCTTCTAATTTCCTACAATTGAATAGAAACATTGAATACATTTGTTATTTACCAAAAGAAGATAGTCCAAATATGTGTTGCAAAAGTTTTTGGTATGCTTTACACTTACACAATGAGCAATATTTAAGACACGTTCAAGGTATCGCGTTAAGATAATGACTATTTACCATGGTTTGATATCGTTTATCATCATCACTGAATAGCAACTTGATTGGTCAGAATACATACAGGCTTTATTCAGCTTCATAATTTCTAATTTGATTGGATTGAGCTTCACATCGTTTTACACAAATGTTTCGTTATATCCCGACAGTCCCAGCATATTATCTTTTATTCATGAGCAAACCACTCCTTTTTCTTCAAGTCACCGACTGCTTTCCCATATCATGATATTTTATTAGTGTACTTGATTCAGAATAAGTCAAGTCGTATTAAACTCATAGAATGTCGGGAAAACAATGACAAAGTCGCACAGGGGAACATTTATCATGGCGCAGTGAAAAGGATTCCCCATTTTCTTATATGAGAAGGAACATCATGTTTAAAAGATTAGGTTAAGCCGACCTGCTCTCACATATACCATGTCGCAAAAACTTCATAAGACGTCGAAATAGACTATTGGCCAGGCCGGATCCAAGAACCTCCGGAGTCAGGATTAACGTGGTGGACTTGGTAAACCTCTATACACCGACACATGTCAGTATCCTTCCTCTACAACGTGTTTCTTCAGTTTGGGGGAATCGTTCACACTTTTCTCAATACATGAATGTTTCATGTTTTGAAGCCGTGCATGGCAACGTGGTTTAAACACTGAACTTAAAACCACAAGCCCCTGAGTTCATGCGGGTGGGTTCAAATCACGGTTTTGCATTTTCATGAGAAGTATTCTCCTGGCCGACTATCGGGGATATTAAAACACAAGACAAACTATCTTCGAAGCTAACGTGCCACACTTACACATCGCGGCTTATGGCCGCATTTCCCCGGTAGCGGCCCTGTTTATTGCTGATGGGAGCACTCCGTCAGTCTTCGGTGAAACAAGGATGATTAAACAGGTATAAACGACGTGCAAGGTTACCAAGGTCACGTGCAAAATGCAGACGAAAACCTCCGGTCGTCTGCAACACGCTGTACAGCATGGTTAAGGTCGGCGGGAAAACACCTACTTTAGACATAGTCGTGGGGAACGCTTAATGGATGGATGTATCTGGTCAGCCGTTAATATCTGCGTAACCTTATTTGCGACAATGTGTTCTGTACTTGTAATTAATGCGGCAATGCGTTCATATATACTCACGTAAATTGTCTTTAATAATCTTTTACTTGATATTTGGCATAACAAACGTGCAGTGTCACACTGGAGTAGCGTTTGCTGAGCGTACTGGCTACTCCAGCCCCATCATTACGCGGGATGCATAATAGCTTGGTTTTCTCGTTTCGCGCGGTTTTTGGCCACGTTTGCATTTACAATGTTTACATGCTTACATAGTGCATGCTCGTGTTTATGGCTGGATTTGACTGCTATAAGCGAATAGTCTTATGATACGGACGTCAGCATATGTAAGAAACCGGGGTCAGTATGGCCGTCAACTGCGATCATGATTCGTGCATAGTTTTGTTACCTTTAATACAGCTTATTTATCAACTTAGGCATATTAATTCATCATCTCTCACGACTTAAATGTGTACATGTGGGAAAGCGGTCAGTGACTCAGAAATGAATCATATCCCAAAAAACACGAATTAGCCTCTTTGCAAGTCAGACCTTGCGAACCTCAGCTTTTGCATTTAGTAATAAGCGAATAAAAGACTTGATGCAGTATAAAATGAGGTATTGGCATTTATCATTTCCAAATGATACCAGAAGGCGATCCAGTCTGACTACATACTGCTATATGAAGAACATTGGGATCAGGTACACTCGCTTGAAATTACTCTGTAATAAAATGTTTGACTGAGGTGGCATCATCACCCAGTGATAATCATTCATTGACATAGATATACAGACATTCGGTGCATGTTGCTTTAGTAAGTTACTGGGAGATATATAGGTTTATACAATACTTGACCGATACATCCAGTCCGACCAAAACAACGTAGTACCGTGTCAACGTAGAGGTCGTTTAACACTCATAGTGCTGGAACAAACTTAATGCTTTTGCAAACGGGCTAGATCTAGGCCAACCGCCAAGTAAATTGATGGATGGCCTGTGATCTTACCTGTTTGCTACTCTGAGTATCTTTCCTCATAAAAAGTAAGCAGGTATTTAAGGTTTTTGAAAGCAGACAACACAACGATATATTTTCATAAAATTACCTAGCATTCTAAGGGCTAATCTACCTCGACAATTGGAAAACGTACTTTGCTGCGAAATTTCACTTCACAATAAGGCTGTGATATCATTTTTGCGATATTTGGTCAAATCTAATCAGACAAAACGCCAAACAAGGACCAATTATTCATTTGTTACACTGATTTCCTCTGCAACTGGTGCGTCAAATGCGAGATGTTATGGAATAGAGAGAAGAGTTGCATGTCATAAGAGCAAAACATTCTCAATCAGGCCAACTCTTCAAATAAACAATTCTCTTTTAAAGTGTAAAGTACTGCAAAGATTATCTGAAAATGGTGTTTATGCAAAACGCAGGGCATATGATGAACATCGATATGAGGTGGTAAATCATAGATATCAATATGACAAGATGATTTGCTCTTCATAAACAAATCCTCCAATTTTAACATTTTTTGTCTCGTCTGCAGCAAAGGTTTTGAAGGTAAATACAGGTACATCAGCGAAACGATTAATCCAATTTCAAGTCGACAGTAATTTTTCACCCGAGCTTTGTAAGTTCTCTAAGGTTAAAATAATAGCCTCTGGGTTAAAGTATTACGGACAAATGTCCATTATACCGGGACGCAGGAGAGAGGTCTGTCGTTAGCACTTCTACCTTCAGGATAATAAGTGTCAGTCTCGGGACACGAAGGTTTTGTGTATGACTCCTGCCACCTTGCCCCAGCATTCCATTGAACCACAATCCGGGCGAGTACTGGTTATGTATGCAGGGAGTCGAGTGTAAAACTAAGTTGTTAGAACATGTTTCACACTCGAGGTTAAAAGGAACACAAAGTTTATATTTAAATCAATACTTAAAACTGACCAAAGAGATGCTTACGTTAACATGATCGTAAAGGATACCCGAACTTCTTGTAAACCTGTTAAGCTTGCACCAACTACTTTTAAATAGGTAACTGTACAAAAACCTTGGTTAAAAAAATTATATAAAGGATAAACGTCTGACAGTTGCACGTTTTTGCTCTGTCTGTTTATACCCTACCCCCGTTCCCTTTCTGCCAATAACAGATGCACATCTATATTTGATTCATCCGAGCACTATACTGTCCTTGTACGCCATTGATAGTATTACAGTCGGTAAAAATGTTACGACATTATAATTATAACGATTGAGATATATTAAACGTGTGTCGTCCTTTGTTATTGTGGAGTTGCAGTTGTCAAAATAGATCACCCGTTGTCTCGTATGACCTTTGTTTGGAAGTTGACCTGGCGCCAATTACACCCACCTATTTCTCCTAAACGAATTGAACCGGACCAGCTTGTGCAATCTCGACCTGTTCACCCGGCACAAACATAATGAGCTTAACAAAGGGTCATATTGGTTTCACCAAACTACAAAACTGTCGATGTAGAATCTGTGATATGCTGCCTTCTTCTCTAGCTGAGGGTAATCGCGTAAACGAGGAGAATTTGAGAAACTGAGACTAGCAGGTAGATAGACAGACGATCACATGGACAAACGGACACAATGAAAGACATACAGACAAACACATGGACACATGGAAAGACATACAGACAAACACATGGACACATGGAAAGACATACAGACAAACACATGGACACATGGAAAGTCATACAGACGAACACATGGACACATGGAAAGACATACAGACGAGCACATGGACACATGGAAAGCCATACAGACGAACACATGGACACATGGAAAGACATACAGACGAGCACATGGACACATGGAAAGACATACAGACGAACACACGGACACATTGAAAGACAGACAGACGAACACATGGACACATGGAAAGACATACAGACGAACACACGGACACATTGAAAGACAGACAGACGAACACATGGACACATGGAAAGACATACAGACAAACACATGGACACATGGAAAGACATACAGACGAACACATGGACACATGGAAAGACATACAGACGAACACATGGACACATGGAAAGACATACACACGAACACATGGACACATGGAAAGACATACAGACAAACACATGGACACATGGAAAGCCATACAGACGAACACATGGACACATGGAAAGACATACAGACGAGCACATGGACACATGGAAAGACATACATACGAGCACATGGACACATGGAAAGACATACAGACGAACACATGGACACATGGAAAGACATACAGACGAACACATGGGCACATGGAAAGACATACAGACAAACACATGGACACATGGAAAGACATACAGACAAACACATGGACACATGGAAAGCCATACAGACGAACACATGGACACATGGAAAGACATACAGACGAGCACATGGACACATGGAAAGACATACAGACGAGCACATGGACACATGGAAAGACATACAGACGAACACATGGACACATGGAAAGACATACAGACCGACATACAGACCGACATACAGACATGCGAACACACGGATGCTCGGATAGACATAGAAACATATGTAACAGGGTGTTACGTAACCGGCTCCCTCTCTACAGAACAGCAACAATCAATAAGTACAAGATCTAACATCTGTGTTACTGAGCCGACTCTTTGTCTAAGAGGTTATGGTCTTGACACTCGAATCCCCACAGCAGACTGTAAATCCAAAGTGGATTTTTCTATGCTTTGTCGCGGATATTGTTCGTAAGAACGAACAAACGGAAACATAAACATACAAAAAGGCAGACTTGCAGACAGGCAGGTATAGTTTTATTTTGACTACAATGTTTGTTTGGTAGGTTTTGTATGAGAAAATACACACATTACCAACCGTGGTATATTGGATACAAAATCTCACGCCGTGTTTAGAGTCGTACTACCCGTGTTTCCTCCTATTTTGTTTGTGTTCGTCATGTCAAACAATAATATAACAGCACCTGACCTCCGACCCTGGACTGCTGACCTTTAGGGTAAGGTAAATATGGGTTCAGTCATGCGAGATCTGACCCGCTTACAGATCTATTATGTGTCAGCCCTGACTGTAATGTTCTCGAGATCTGACCCGCTTACAGATCTATTCTGTGTCAGCCCTGACTGTAATGTTCTTGAGATCTGACCCGCTTACAGATCTATTCTGTGTCAGCCCTGACTGTAATGTTCGAGATCCGACCCGCTTACAGATCTATTCTGTGTCAGCCCTGACTGTAATGTTATCGACTTACATTACACGGGTCCTAAGTTGGCCTATTGTCATTCCGGTGTTAAGTGAAGTCCTCACGCTATAATGTGTGTGTATTTTACCACTAATCTTAATTATTAACAAACAATTAGTAAAAACAAGTATATGGGAAGTAACGTTATGCAGTAAAGATGGGTAACCGTCTGGAGTATCGAACAGCGCGCCGACCACTGCGATGTAAATGTCAACTTGTTGAAAATGTCGTTTAACTGGAACCAAACCAATCAAAATATGCTAATATCTCACTGCAAGATAACTCACTGGTCTCTTATTTATGCGATTTATAAAAGATACCGCCGGAAAAAAATGAAAATTTACAGCAGAAGCTAAACAAACAAATACAGTATAATTGGTAATATTAGATAGAAATCATTGTGACAAAGAAAGGTAAGTTGCACGATAGGACAAATATGATTATTATTGTTGTTGTTATAGTGTGTGCAGTAGCAGTGTTCCGCAGTAGATGTGAGACGCGGAGACATGATGGAATCAGGGGTTCGATCATCGGTATCTGTGTAGTACAACACTCGATTGTTTCACAGCCCAAGTTTGACAGATGTGTCTAAAGTATAACAATAGATCCATTCGGAGAGAGGTGTGCGTATTTCATGATTCAACAATGCACGGTTTGAACCCGCAACTAATGTTAGATGGATCTAAAACATTTATACCATAGCAGACGATGTAAGACACACAACGTCTTGTCCATAACTTTGGCATGAAAATATAAAAAATTGAGTTATTTCTTTCTTGAGTGATGTGTATGCTATGCTCAACGAGTCCAAAGGCTGTAAACACAATTCTTAAGGTCGAGAATGAATAGTGAACTCACCATTTTAATATTCAGGCAATTACTATTTGAATATACTCGAATATTCTATTTGACAACTAGTTGAGTGTCCGGGTGTTTTGAATACAAAAATAATGGTACATATATCCTTTGCTTCAACCTTTGGGGTCACACCTTTAAACCTGAAATTTTCTGTGTACAAGTTAAAGGGTAAGACATATGTCAAAGAGCCCATATCAGTATATTTGGGAAAAGGGCCAGTGTCGGTAGATTTAAGTGGATATAGAGCGAGTGTCGGTATATTTAAGTGGATATAGAGCAAGTGTCGGTATATTTAAGTGGATATAGAGCAAATGCCAGTAGATTAAAGTGGATATAGAGCAAATGTCAGTAGATTAAAGTGGATATAGAGCCAGTATCGGTGATTTAAGTGGATATAGAGCAGGTGTCGGTAGATTAGAGTGGATATAGAGCAAGTGTCGGTATATTTAAGTTGATATAGAGCCAGTATCGGTGATTTAAGTGGATATAGAGTCAGTGTCGGTTTATTTAAGTGGATATAGAGCCGGTGTCGTTATATTTAAGTGGCTATAGAGCCAGTGTCGTTATATTAAAGTGGCTATAGAGCCAGTGTCGGTATATTTGAGTGGATATAGAGCCAGTGTCGGTTTATCTAAGTGGTTATCGAGCCAGTGTCTGTAGATTTAAGTGGATATAAAGTCGGTGTCGTTAGATTTAGGTGGATATAGAGTCAGTGTCGGTAGATTTAAGTGGATATAAAGCCAGTGTCGTTATATTTAAGTGGCTATAGAGCCAGTGTCGGTAGATTTAAGTGGATGTAGAGCCAGTGTCGGTTTAAGTGGATATCGAGCCAGTGTCTGCATATTTAAGTGGATATAGAATCAGTGTCGGTATATTTAAGTGGAAATAGAGCCAGTGACGGTAGATTTAAGTTGATATAGAGCCAGTGACGATAGTTTCCGATCGTAATATGGTCAGTATCTGCACAGTCCAATGGGTATAAAGTCAGTATCGGTAAGTTTCAATGGTTATTGAACAGTATCTGTGTTTTCCAATGGTATTATGGTCAGTATCGGTATAGTACATTGGGCATAGGGTGGGAACAGGTTGATTCCAATGAATAACAGGTCAGTATCGGTTGATTCTAAAGGTGTTTTGGCCAGTATCATTAGATTCCAATGGCTTTAGATCCAGTATTGGAAGACTCGAATGGGCATAGGGTCAGTATCGGTAGAGTCCTATGGATATAGTCAGTATCGGTAGAGTCAGTATTGGACGATTTCAGTGGATATTTGGAAGACACACGGACAATCAGACTGGTATAATCTTTAAAGGCACGATAATCTTCCTGTATTTTTAAAAGTGGATTGCAAAAACTTTCAATTTTTATTCGGAATTGGTCGGCTCTTTATTCATCACAATAATTATTCAATAGGTTGGCGGTAGATGTGTTTAGATGAGCTTGTATAAAGTGACGGACTGAATGGTGTAATTCTTTGTCGTAAATTGCGGCTGGTGACTAATAAACCGTTAAAAGCATAACATAAACCTAGAGAAAACGAAAGTACTTAATAACTACACTGATGTATTTACTGTTTGTGGTTTGAGTTGATTTAGTATATGATTTAAGAACAGAGGACACATTCATCAATGAAAATGAAATGCAATTTCATAGCTATTTAAAAAGCAGATTACAAATAAAAGGTTGGCGTTTGAGTTATGACTCTCCGTGATTTATACGGTGAGATCGGCAATGTTAAAGCCAAAAACTTGATTGAGACGTACTTCAATGAGTTTTTACGTGGGAGTGTCCATCGATGGAACAAAACACCAAATAGTGTACATTTGTTAACACACTCTTCTGTTTACACTGGTTGTAAAGTATGGTCTTATATCTGCATCCTGACTACATCACATGTAATCAAGGAAAATGTGCATTAAATGGTGAGTAGCAAGATGGACGAGCAGATTCAAACCCACGAGTAGCGTGTCCTAATACTGACGCTTTACCCCAGTACCACTCTCCACAAACTGATGTATGAATAGATGTACTGACAGTCGTTATATACATAAATACGCTCAAACAGCATAAGATCAATTTCCAACCATCAATTTGGATAAAAGCATATGCCGCGTCTCAGCTTTCTATTTTAACAAGTAAGAACATGTCATATGAATAGATCGGTAAATAAATCCTTGTCCACCTTTTTGGAAGTGGTGACTTGATCAAATCAAAACCAAAAGCAGATATTTACATCGTCGTGCCCAACAAGTTCATTTTTGGTTTTGTTGTATTGGCTAGAAACCAGTGTGACAAAAAGAAAAGATTGCTCATTCGAAGCAATTTAATCCCATTCCATAGTTATCAATAACGTATTTCGTAGCAGATGCAATACATTAGTCTATCATGGTGTAAGAGATAAATTCTTTTTTTATTATTTTTAATTTCTCTCTCACTATCAGTACCATCACACATTGTAATGAATTAACTTGCTGATACACCGTTCATCGAGTACATCACCATTATTGATTATGACAAGCACAATCGTTAATGCGTTTGTCGAGTTTGACAGTTTGATGAACTGACGACGAAAACCCTTTCGTTAATAAAAACACTCCCCGTGTTGATCGTCAGGTACACACCGACTCGGTTATCGTTTTGAATTTTTACGTTTTATTTAAATGAACACATTAGGACATTCGGGATTTTGAATTTTGAAAATCTCTTTCAAATATAACCTCTAATTATCCTTATAAAGCTTGGATCCATTAAATCGTAAAGTATTTGTGTTTATCGAAATTTTAAGAAACAAAAGACGACATTCATTAGCTATGAAACACTTATGAGTTCGTTGTTTTTCTTTTTTCCAATTTAATTGTGTATTGTTTCTATCCCGTGGAGCTCATCCTCTACTACGTCTTGAGCTGAATCTGATAATCAGTAGGGATATAGAAGTGCGTATTTTCAACAGTCGTAAATGTCTATCAATTCAAAAAGCCAAGTTATAGTTGGAACATTTAAAGTTAAAACATTGCCTCTCTTGAATAAACGGATGTTCAAAAGTATGTCTACGTCCTTTTTTTAACGCAGCTTTTAAAGATTTGTGTAAAGGCAGTCGTTTCCAGATACTACAAGTTCGCGACAGATAACCTGAAATGCTGTGTTTGAAGTTCGAAAAGAAAACGCTTTCATTCAGGAGAGAGACAATAATAACAAAAAAGTGATATCGAATGTTTTATGTTGTCCTGCCGGAATTACAATTTATGTAAAATCAAACGTATTTTGCATTTATTCACAATGTTTGTCACGTTGATAAAACAAATCGTTTATAAAAAACTAAAATTCCGGATCTCCCCGATTACATTGCAGGAGATTCAAGTTTTCTTTACATTGACGATGTTATGTTTGAGACACCCTCTATCTCACTTGACAGGATAATGACATATAAACGCTGCAAGATCTCCGCCTCTGCGAGATATAGAGAGATAGTCTTTATCTACAAATGAATGTAGTTTACCGAAAGTAATTCGTTAATTTGCGTCGAGCAGACATTAAAACCTGTACAATTTGCATTAACCACAATACTTCTCCTTAACGTAGCTACGAGAGAAGGCTTTAGAAACCTGTTGGAGTGTAGGAACAATCGTTCTGTGTTGTATCTTATTGTTGCGATCCTATCTGAATAATTTAATGTTAACGTATTTGTTATGCTAATCTTTGTCGTCTGAATTTGGTTACAATTTTAACTAGTCAAAAGTCCCTAGGTGGGAAATAGGTTGATAAACTACTCACGTCGCGGAAGAAATCGTCGCAGAGGAGCATTGTATGAAATAATTGTCCCATCTTAATACCATAGGGAGTATCGAAAACTGAAATGTCTCGACCGTATGTAGATTGGAATCTGTTAGTCTTTACCAAAGAGTTATATTTCTTTTTTAAATAAAATGCGTGAAAACATCATCAAAATGCATAGCATTATTTGTTGACGTTGTTTTTTACTTGTATTATCAGCCACGCAAAAGGTGTCAAACATATCTATATAGAATGAATATGAAATCGAACTGAAATCGGATAATTTTCCAATTAATTACCGGATTTAAAGTTGTCTTATTGAGATCGTTTAGATATGAGCATTTCAATTCAAAACTTGACGCATAAAAATGAAATATAATTATATAAAGCATTATATTTACCAATATCCACGAGAACAACTCAGTAATGCATTTTTCAAAACTGATTAATATTATTCATATGGTAACACAAACAGTATATAACGTTGGCATAAAGTTTGTGCAAATTAAGATTAACATCATTGCCGTTAAATGAACGTCAGGATGCTTTACTGAACCGATGTGAATGTATTAATATCTGCTCGCTTGATTACATCATACTCGGTGCTGGGCGAAGGGAAGGATAAACAGTTTGTAGAATATTCCCCCAACAAGCAATTCCCGTGCTGACGAATGTTAGTTGTACAGTATACATGTACATTAGATCCCCATAAGGTTATGAGTAATACAAATTACAACCAATGATGATTCGGCGTATTTGTATATTCATCTTTTATGCTCGAGTAATAACTTATTAGATTCTGACACAACTACATATTCCATGGAGTAATTTATCAGTTTGCTACACGGCAATTTGCCCACTGGTCACTTGCGATGCAAGGTTGAGAAATCAACCGCCGTAAAACGGTTTTGTTGAATATAACACAGCTCTCAACAATAGTGTTTATATATCATAGCGATACATACAGGTTTCCATGGTACTAGGGCTTCCGTTACCAAGCTGTAAGGGTAATAACAATCACAAAGCTGCATTGGTTTGAATAATGGTAGCACTATTAAGAGACTGTCTCCCAGTGGGCCGACAGAATGGCGGGGTTTCAATCCGCCATCGACCGGCCATTATGGACAGTTTAGTAAGAACTCCTTCATTCCTGATGAGAAGGTCGTCGCAAGTTTTAACCGAACGTTCATTGTCGTGATATTAAACCAAATATATGAAAACATTCATTGAGGTTATATAAAACCGAGTACGTAAAAATATTCAGTGTCGAGATAAGATAGTTCATCGCCAGCACTTCACAACATTTCCATATGGGGGTCGGGGATTGCAACATTCTAGTAACCAAAACTTCGGTGTTGCGATCTTAAGTAAAAGAAATCATTGACGCGTTACCGTTTTACTAAATATTTTATACGTTATATTTCCTCTTATATCAATATTGGGATAAGCAATATTGCAAAGTAACACATCATTGGAATCGTCTCTCCGAGAAAATTCCAAAAACGTGTCACATGACAATTTTGTGTTTTCATCAAAGACACTATTCATGTTTATTAGTTTCGTTCTATGGAAATGTTTTCCTCAAGTCCTTTGGTAAAACGGTACCCTAAAATTCCTCGCCAAATCTAAAATCCTGACAATTTACTGCCTTTCACTTCGAACAATCTTGTAAAGTTGCGAGAGACCACTAAATTGTTCCTCTCTTACTTCTGTTGTTAAACGTATGAAATCACGAGACAAATATTTTCGACTGTTCTGCTCGCTCAAATTCCAGTTGACAAAACGCTGTTTCTCACGTTCTTAAAGTATTTTATGTGATGTCTTTAAAGGTTTTCTTGGCGTTACACCAAATATATAGATAAGTACACTTGAAATAGGATGCGGTTATTTTGACACATTGTATAAGGCTATATTGAGATTGAAGAGATCGAACAGACGAAAAGGGACCCGGATGTCATGAATCATATCAATCATAACACGTTACTGAATCTACCATAAAGTGTTATAATGTAGTCAAAAACGAAAACTACATACTACCAT
>OX401404.1:18181245-18218745 GCA_947846245.1 Cerastoderma edule
GATTTAACCCATTCTCTCAACTAAAAGTTGTGCCAGGACCAATGTTGAATTAAAAAGAAAGCATGATCAATTAAAAAATCATAAACATCTGCACTGTGGTATTGGGTAGTGACCAGTGTAAAAAAAACAGATAAATTATTTATATGGATAAATACATCTCTTTGTCACACTGGTTATCTTAAGTCGTCTGCATCATATTTGGTAAAGTGAATTGTAAATAGAGTAAGGTGTCTGTTGTTTGGCGTCATTCAGTGCACCTATATATGCATCCTGAAATGTAAAGAATGTCTTCCATCAGAAAAAAGTATTTTTGTGACTGACAGATAAACTATTATTGATTTACAAATCGCTTTTTACCAATTCATTAAAGGGTTTTACAAATAAAGCACACTTTAAATCCATTTTAGGTGCTGGCTATATTTCTTACTTTTGACAAATCGTAAAAATCACTATACCGTTTGTGCTGGCTGGGTAAACAGCCAATGTCAGTCCTAGCAAGACGCTCGATTGACCAAAATACACAACAATACAATACAGTCCAGTTAGGTGAGCTATGGAATCTCGATCGAAACCTCAGACAATACGTCTCAAATTAAAAGACATATTCCTCCCAAAGATTCCAGATCCATGCAGGAAGTGGTGGTGTGTCTCGTAGATACCTTACTGGAGCAGACACGAGTTACGTCGGTCCTCTTATCCCAGGGGCCCGTTTTACTAAACAACTTACGGAAAATGTTTGCGTAAGTCATAATTGATAAACATGGATAGTATCTTCAATGAAAGTACAATGTTGCAATGTGACACGTCATTGGAAGCGTCTCGGAGAGACGATTCCAATGATGTGTTACTTTGCAATATTGCTTTGCCAAATATTGAAATAAAAGGACTTGTTGTTTTAGACTTACGCAAATCTTAAGCGTAAACTGTTTAGTAAAACGGGCCCCTAGAGGAATAGAAACGGGATATCCATGACAAAGAGGAGTGCCTTGACCGTTAAGAAAAAGAATATTTGTAGTCGCCAATTCGTAAACAGTATTATATAACAGTTTTAAAAAGCTTGCTCATATTGAAAATAGGGTCATTGTATCTTTCAATAGAATAGTAAGAATATACGGAAACACCGTGTAAGTACAATGACTGTCGAAATATAACTGATATAATGCTCAACCTGGCATAAAGCACAAACCATCAATACATGGTTTACAGTTACCTTTTCACGGTCATAGGAAAGTTACTGTTTATCCAATAAAAAATTCATATCGATACAAGGACCACTTCTTGTTCATTTCCAATAGAAATCGCTTTGCTCACGACAGTTTTAATAGCAATCACCTGATAATAAATGATTGTCGGATTGATGAAGCTTTTGAAATATTGAGAACTCACTCTTTTTCACAATTCAATTTCCACTAAACATTCTTAGCGTCATACAAGAATGATAAATTACAGTACGGTTTTAATATTTGCTTTTAAACAAGTGCTCAGTTACGATACAGGCACCAGATGTATAAATACATCAAAACTGAGATCAAACGACCATTGTCGAGATAAATTCTAACTGCCACGTGTGAAAGTTCACTTTAGGGTAGAATATCCATAATCCGTCATTTTGAAACCCATTCTCCAGTCGGAATACTTCGGTCGTTCTCGTTATGCAGCGGTCGACGCCGGAAATATTTGCATTAAACACAACAGTTCCGGCCCTGATCGATGTAATACTGAGAACTAACGAAGTTCTCCGACGAAATAATTAGTTTCAAAATGGCGGATAATGTATATTCTACCTTAATCTTAACCCAATCGACCATAAAGTATTTTGTGACTACTCCAAATCCAAAACAAAGCATACGGCAAAAAGAACTGTAATTATTTTATTGGTTACAAAATTATTATGACATAAGGCGTAATTGCTCATGACGTTTTTAATCATTTGGTGTAGAAACGACAAAATGAGGTACGAAAGAGTAAGACGTTAACCGTTTACGGCAGACAGTCCACCTATACACAAACCCTGACATAGAGAGTGGTTTATCAGGTGTCAGAGAGTGTTCTGTGGCAGATGCGATAAAAGCGATGTATTATGGAGTACGAGGTGAAATACGTTGTTGGTTTCGATGCATGATAATTAAAGTAGAACGTTCTGAGAACACATGTTTTCATGTATGTACAGTGTTTGATTCATCTGCTTCAACATTAAGTGAATTCAACTACATAAGATACATATGTCGGTTGTCTTATACGTCTTTAAGATAACAAACAACAGTATAAAATGGACAACAGAAAATACAAGGGTTTCAAATTCCTTTATCAAATACAAATTTTGCCTTCCTTCCAAATATTGACACGTGTCATGTTTGGTTGATAGAGATTGTTTTCGGCTGTACAAGACTACCCTGTTTCTCTAGATTAGTCCAATACATTAGTCCTGGGTCTACTTGTTCAGTTTGCATGTTAAGATTTTACATCGCATCAACAGTTTGTCAGATATATTGCTATGCCCCGATTAAATTCTATGGAGGAATACTCCTAAGTCAAGCTGTCCAGTCGCGTTGAATGGGCTTCCTGTAATAATCCTTTACTCCGTGAAATATCATTTCAACCTACCTGTAGCGGAATAATTTATCAACCACTGTGACAATATGCCACGCTGGTCTTCTATGTGCTTTCATCTTATTAAAAGCCCGAAAATGCAGAGTTTTGACAATCAAGAAGATCGCTCGAAGGAAAGTTGGCACCTTTAAGCTTAACAAACACACACAATGAAGGTGCGCTGAATATCACGGATTTTGTCCCACAGTGTGCTTTTTAAAAAAAAGATTTTAACGATAATAGTTCGACATGTGAATTATGTCCATTGACAAGTTAAATGGAAACACCTGTGTCAGAGGCGTTCGTTTGGAAATTGATATCCCCTATTACGGCATACTCAATTCGGTCTTGCTCTTTTGTCATTATTATTCTGTCGCATAAAATTGAGATTAATTTTCATTTAAACTCTTGTCATTATTTTACCGATAAAATTATCGATCAGATATTTAAACTTAAAGTTTATTATATAATTTGAATCCAGTTATCAAAGTGGAACAACGGTATAGTAAGATTTGTATGTAACTTTCAAATATTTTCTTTCATTAGAACTAGAAATTGCGTTGTCATCTTTTGTTAGCGTTGAAATGAAAGCCTATTTACACATGACATAAATGTTCAATTATACAACAATTCGATTTTACGCCGTTTCAGCAGAAAGTCAGTGATAGCACGGCGTTTGATACACACATCCATTCTCATTTTATCTTCAACCCAATATATTCTTCTCTTGTTTGTGTTATCCTTAATATTAATGTAATTCTGTTGCATAGTTCATAACACAATCATTTAAAGTTATCATTATTCTATTCAATGTATTGCTTATTTTAAATCCATGTGTTGTTAATGAGTGTCTTGTTGCTCAATATTGAAATAAATCTATCTATCTATAACCCAATGTTGACAATATCCTTTCCGAAAGTATGCCTGCTTCCCATAGAACTTGAGCAAACTATTCTTAATTTGTTTTTGGATATGTAATTAACGACTTTATTTTACACTGTATTTGGTAACATAACATGACCTAGTGCACCCATTATAACTTCAATAATTCCATTCAACGCTGGTGATTTTACCGGATCACATTTTTTCCCCTTTTACAGACCAAACAAAACATGATCACGGTATCTTCTTTCATTTCTCACAGATAAAAGTTGTCCATGCCGGAGTCTCGACCTCGGGACCTCTGTAGTCCGGCTCAAACTCGCTGACCCTCGGTTACCATATCGGTATACACGATATTCACGGGTCTAGACAGCACAGAGAAAAATGGGATCTGATATACTCGTCGCTGGCTAGAGATATCTTTATTTCGGGAAGCAGTGAACATTGTACATTACGGTACAAGGAGCATAGTTATGTGCGGTCAACGTCACCATGTGGCTGAGATGACGTTACAAACGGCGGGAAACCCCGATTCAATGTTCAGCATTTTCGACCTCAACACACTCCGATCTATCGAACATGGATATGACATCCTTCAACTTCGGAAAGATGTGAACGTTTTTTTTTTTTTTTTTGCTCTGTTTGCTCTCAGTGCTAACACGGGGATAATGTAAAGGCCAATAATGCGCGATTATGCTTATCCCCATTAGTCTCCACTTTGGCACACATGCTACAGAAATCTTCAGAAACCACTGTGGCAAAATGACACATCGATCATATAGAGCAATTTATCTTTTTGTCAAAATGGTTTCTTCCCAACAAGATTTAGAAAACCTTTTTTTTCTTTCTTTATTGTCGTCTGCTTGACATTTCTGTAGCAAAAATTGTTATGTTGGATTCGTAAAAGTACTGAAAACATGATAACGTTTTATGTTATATAGCAGCATTATTTGAGATCATGGAGTATCTATTTATATAAGTCATTTGTTGTATATACTATATATTCGCTTTATTTATATGTTTATATAATGCAATAAATTTATGAGTTTTATATCTTTGAGTGGATTCTTATAAATGAATGGATTTATATTTTTTTTTAATAATAATGATATTTTTATGATTCAGTGGATTTGTATATTCATATAATTAAGTGAATTCTTTTAATGCAATGGATTTATGTATCTATATAATTAAGTTGATTCTTATAAATGAATGGATTTATGTATCTATATAATTAAGTGGATTCTTATAATCAATGGACTTATGTATCTATATAATTAAGTGGATTCTTATAAATTAATGGATTTATGTATCTATATAATTAAGTGGATTCTTATAAATTAATGGATTTATGTATCTATATAATTAAGTGGATTCTTATAATCAATGGACTTATGTATCTATATAATTAAGTGGATTCTTATAATCAATGGACTTATGTATCTATATAATTAAGTGGATTCTTATAAATTAATGGACTTATGTATCTATATAATTAAGTGGATTCTTATAGATCAATGGACTTATGTATCTATATAATTAAGTGGATTCTTATAATCAATGGACTTATGTATCTATATAATTAAGTGGATTCTTATAAATTAATGGACTTATGTATCTATATAATTAAGTGGATTCTTATAAATTAATGGATTTATGTATCTATATAATTAAGTGGATTCTTATAGATCAATGGATTTATGTATCTATATAGCTAAGTGGATTATTTTAATGCAATGCAATTTAAGCATATTCAAAACGACCCTGAAATACCGACCACTAATTAATAAGTAATTTAACGTATACCATTAAAGACAAAAAACCTTGTGACAAGTAAAATAGATATCGTAATTACAGCGATTGACAATAACCGAATGTTTAAACTTCATTGATACATTTACATTTGACGCATATTTCACACAGACGCAACAGTTAACAACACAAATAAGATACTCATCAATCGGTTGACAGAATTGATAAGGTCGGTTACAAGTTAACATTATTGCATACATTTAGCTCTTGAGTCTGAGAGACATGATCCTAACTGTTTGTCACATTTGATGTATCGTACGGTCGAAAAGAACAATAAATATCTTGTATTGTGTGTATTGTTTTAGCTGAAATACGGTTTTTTCGAAATAACTTTTGGCGATATATTCTTTAAAGACCTTTACTGATTTGATGATTTCAAATGATTAAAGAAGCGGTTTTTTTTTCGAACGTTGTTAACTTTGCGATTAATATTAGTATTCTATTAAACATTACGGAACAATTGATAAATTGCTCTTCAAGAAAAATATACGAATAATTCATTGAGACGTAAACTTACAAAGTTTCTTGTCATTACAATAATATCTAAAATATACAAATAAATCAGGGTCTCATATAAAAAAGGAAGTGAAATGCAGAACTGGAGTAAACGTTAGCATTACGTTTAAATAAGCGTTAATAAATCGATATAAAGTAATAACGATGATATGGTTCCAAACGGACACAATCTCCGCTTGTAACAACCTGAAGCTGTGTCCCATCGGAACCAAACACTGGCATTAGAAATTTGATAAATTGCTCTTTAAGATATGATGATATGCCTTTCAGTGCCACTTATTAATTTGAATTCGTCGCGAGATAATTGTCCACCGATACAAAATATACAGGTAAATGTCGTGAAATTGACACGCAATTAACATTTCATACTGACAGGATAAGTGCAACTCCAAAATAACTGATACCAGAATCTACAAAGACGGTTGACATTGACAAAAAAGGGTGACATTGTTTTTTCACCATGTTTCCCCGTCTGGATTGGTTCGATAGATTTCAGATCGGGTTTTTGGTTATGTAGCGACCGCGAGTGCACCAACACATGGTCGTGGTATGATCTAACCAGAATTGTACAATATTCTTTCCAGGCCGCTTGGTCATGACGCATGACCCTTGTCCTATACGGGACAGAACAGAACAGACTTTTATTTCGACTGTACAAAGTACATCATCTACAACATATATAAAATACAAATACGGCCCTGTTACCGAATAGGTTATTAAGGATGGAAAACGTCCACCAATGTCAGCTCATCTGTAATACACCCTCTAAATTTGGTTTTTAGACTGGTCGAGACTAAAGGGCAATAAACTAATAAAGGTAACGAGGTAATATTTTGAACTATCACTTGACAAAGAAGAAACAATCATGAACTAACCAAACCTAGAAGGGTCGATGAACACAGAAATAGAGAAAAGATGGTTGGTGGCTTGTAATCGGGAATGTTATTTACGTTACACCTTACCCACTCGCTTGTCTAGTGTCTACTAATGTCGTCAGTCCCATCGATAGATTCTTAGCGATGTTATGAGGACAGTGGTCTAGAGGTAGAGCGTCGCTCATGGGACATGAGGGTTGTGGGTTTGAATCCCGCGAGAAGCAGGAACTGCCTTACGACCTTTCATTAATGTACATTCGGCGCGAGTTCTGGTTATGATCCAGGAAGCAGAATTGAGATTAATCTAAGTTGTAAGAACTTGTTAAAAAAAACTTCGTAAGAAATTGTTTTCAAAAGTTTAAACTAAATTCTGTAAAGGCGGTGTTTGCGTGATACGTGGTCACTAACAGATATCACATATAACCCTGTTATCGGTCCGGAAATGGCATTTGTGACAGGACGATTGTTAATATCAACACGTACTTCAGTGACGTGGTGATTGGGCAGGCTTGTCCTGGGGGGTGGGGGTCGGGTAGCGTGTGACACTCACCAGGCTCTACAACCCCTGGGTTATACAGGATTGTTTCACGCCCTGAGCCCTTTATCGTCCCCACATTATGATAGCCGACTGCTCTAAAGTAAAATCGATAGCTAAACGACGAAATATAGTTTAAAATTGGTAATACATGTGCCCTGTGATAGTGGTTAGAAACCTATGCGACATAATAGAAACAAGGTGACTAATTAGGAGGATTACCGATAAGTTGCACAGTGGAACCTTCTACTCAACGGATCCAAACCCACAACCCTCGTGTCGGTAGGCTGACGCTCTACCGATCGACCACTATCCCCAACAAGAAACCAATTCATCAAACTGATAGACTGCTAATCAGGGTACCGCTTTAATTAACAGTTAACGCTTAAAATGTGCGTTAGTCTAAAACAACAATCTCTCTTAGTTCAATATTGTGCTGAGTAATATTGCAAAGAAACACATCATTGGAAGCGTTTCTCCGAGACGCTTCCAATGACGTGTCACATTGCAATATTGTATTTTCGTTTCAAAAGTTACTATACATGTTTATCCGTTTTGACTTGCGCAAATATTTTCCGTAAATCGTTTAGTAAAACGGTTCCCTGGCAGGTGCATACTCTTCTTTTTACACAATGGATTCTGATGATTTTGTAGTGGGTAAGATACCTGACGATCTGAAGGATGAGCCTATTATATCTGTCTTTGGTGACAAACCAATTTAGTTCTTGCTCGCTCAAGTTTCCCAAATACTTTTACTGAAGGAGGATCACAGAGACGTGTAATGCAATTGGGGTAAGGGATTTTTCCATGTGCCACGGCGGTGTCAAAGTTTCAGATTTGTATTTCCTATGCACAGTGGCGTTTCACACGGATAACCGCGTTACCCGGATACCACACACGGCCAATCGTCACATTTCGGACTCCGGGACGATTAACCAGCCATTCATTTGGGTGGTAAGACCGGCAGCTAACATCCATTACCGGGGTGTCGCGACCGCATCGCAAACATTCGGAACAGCGGAATGATGAGAAAACGGGTTCTAAAATAGATTCTACCTTTGAATTCTCGACCAGCTCATTGATAACCCGGAGAATGCAAAAGTATATCTTCTCTATGATCCATTCTATGCTAACTAAAAGCTTAGTTTATCCGAGTAAGCTCATAGTGACTCTATCAGACAATATTTCACAATAAGCTAAGTTTAGACGATAGACTTAGTTGGTATAAGGGTCAGCGCTCTAACAAACAACACGATGCTATATTGAGCAACATATCTAAAGGCGCCGTAGATATAAGAAGCACTCCTCTTTGTTCCGGACCGCTGTAATATATCTGACATGCGCACACCTTTGTTCCAGACGGCTGTAGGATATCTGACATGCGCACGCCTTTGTTCCGGACGGCTGTAGGATATCCGAAATGCGCATACATTTGTTCCGTACCGCTGTAGAATATCTGACATGCGCACACCTTTGTTCCGGACGGCTGTAGGGTATCCGACATGCGCACACCTTTGTTCCGGACGGCTGTAGGGTATCCGACATGCGCACACCTTTGTTCCGGACGGCTGTAGGGTATCCGACATGCGCACACCTTTGTTCCGGACGGCTGTAGGGTATCCGACATGCGCACACCTTTGTTCCAGACGGCTGTAGGGTATCCGACGTGCGCACACCTTTGTTCCGGACGGCTGTAGGATATCCGACATGCGCACACCTTTGTTCTGTACGGCTGTAGGGTATCCGATATGTGCACACCTTTGTTCCGGACGGCTGTAGGGTATCCGATATGTGCACATCTTTGCAACACCGATATCCGTATACCAGACATATCCCCTCACGCCAATATGTGAGCAATCCGAATACAAATCAACAACAGACGACAGAAGACAGTAATCACTCTTTTCTTTGTCTGATTGGATAGAAACCGTTGTGACAAAAGATTAAATTGATTTTTATGAGTATCTTAATCTTTTTGTTATATATTGATTTTCAAATTCTTCTTTAACAATTCAGGGAAACGGCTTGGAGCGTTTCATGGTATTGTTTGGGTGTATATTAACATTCGCATTGAACATACTTTTTTGTAGCTACTCTTTAGAAGTGTTCAATACACTTTAAGAGCTTTTTCTGGGGAAACATGTAATAGTTCCGTTAACAGTGAACCTCTTGTTTTAAGTAATTATAAAGTAATTCTTTAGACCACATCATCCGTTTGAAATATGCCTTAACATGAGACAGCAATCTCGCTTTAGAAATCACATGCACTTATTCCGTAACCCTTTCCCAAACGCTACATTTTTAACTGTCCCAAATTGAAAGAGTTTGCAGACGACATTTCAAAATGTGATGAAATTAGAAAATTACCTTCGGATAGGACAGAAAACATTGTGTAAAATGGAAAAAATTCTCATTACAAGCAATTTCTCTTTTTCCCACAATGTTTTCTATAGTCGTCTGGAAGAAAGTGGTAAATGTCGTCATTGTTTGGTAAAGGGTTAACACTGATCATATAACAATAAATTATTTCCCGGTTGTCCTATTCTCAAGAAAAAGACAAAAAACAAAAACGACCTCACTATGGCTTCGATAATAGGGCTATGTCAAACGTGTCATTGTAATAACCCATTGTAAAGAAATAAATGGATCATTTCATTGGTCAATGCCATAATGTCGCCAAAAATGACAAAGCTGGGTAAAATAAGTTATAAATCATGAAACAATAGATTATAAAGTAGCCAATCATCCCTCTATCGTGACGATATATCGCATGTACTATTTATTAGCGAGGTTTCAAAGTACTATGTTTGCGTACTGTGGTGCCAACATTTTGACTTCTTTGTTTACATTTAATTAAGTTGTCTCTCTAAAAATAGTGATGAGCACTCGGAAAAACGAGTGACGGGCATCTGCTTAGAAAAGTCATGTGATAGACATAAACTTTGTAATTTATTTTAATTTAATTGGCTGCAAAACTTCCCTGTTTTCGTTTACTAAATTTACCCCGGCAGTTCTTTGCTGACCTCGTTCAAGATCTTATTGTAAGCAGACCTCATCGTTTTAAGTCTTTTAAATCATTGCTTGCACACGTTTACGTCTCAGTTAATATTTAAACGTGAACTTGACTTTTGATATGTAAATTGTGCGTTATTCTAGAACTTACCCTAGTTTTCTGTAAACGAACGCTACTCTGGTTTATTATATTCCTATCTGGGACATACAGGGATTTCTCAGTGTATTAGTTTTCAATTTTGTCACAGTGAATATCGTCACTAGTGATGATATCAGTTTTGACTATCATCACTGGAGTTGATTATCCTCTATTTAATAGTATTATTTTGTCGTCTTCCAATAACCTTTTGTCCTCATGTAACTATGAGTGACTGTTTTCGGAATTAAAAACAAGCAACAACAATAAACACAACTATGTTAAACGTTTTTCGACTGTGTGACTAATGAAGAAATTACTTGTGATAACTCGTTTAGTCATGGTGGTTTCTCGAAACTTTTCCTGCAGGTGTAACATGGTATAACGGAAGGAGGGTAAAAATTAGGGGTAAACTTTCTAATTCTGGATGGGGACTGTTCGGGAATAACCCTAGCAATTATCGTAGATGCAATTGTTGCTCATTTATCACAAACGTGTCTGGTTATTTACAGATAAGAAGTAGTTTGTTTTAACGCATTTCCTTGTTAACACGGGAAATCCCCGGCAAAGAAAAACATAAATGTCGTCTGTTTTGAATTTTAGTGTTAAACAAGAGTAATTGCATTTACTAGACAGAATTTAAAAACATTGTTAATGGAGGTTGGATCTGACAAAGAGGGTCCGTAATTCCTTGGGGGCCTCTGTGGCTTAGTGGTTGGAGTACAGAACTTGAAATCACATGACCCCTTTCTGTGCTGGTTCAAATCCCGGTGACGGCAACTATATTTTCATGGTAGGCAGTTTCTCAACTGACTTACAGTGTCGAGATGTTCTACCTGACTTGTCCAGCCTTTATGGGCAGTTAACTTAGTTGTCATCATTCATTATAGAGAGTCGAACAAAGCTGATATAATTTTGACGCGAAGTAAAACTCATAAATAATTGATGAAAAATGAAATATCAAACGACTACGGTTTCATTTACTTATCTTAAACAAAATGATTTAGAGACGACATGCGTAATTGTTTGGAATTGTAATAATTTCTCTTGTTGGGTAGAAAGAAAAAATATGCCCTTTGGTGTGCTTTCCTTTTAGCAATGTTGACGATATAATTCCGCTGAACATAGTTGAATACAACATAAACCTGTTTTTGTGTAAATATAACAATCTAATGGTTTGTTGTTGTTGACAGAAACGTTAACATAGCAACAGAAATACGTACATGATGCTTCCAAGGCAGAGCAAAGCCAGTGTTAATTCGCTGGTATAAACCACCAAAAAGGCGTATCTCCTAGGACAATTATGAAGACGATGTGTTTGTTGACCAACCGTAGAGAACTGGTTTTGACGACACAAGTTCACTCAGGCATTTACATCCGGGTTATGTTTTTCAGATGGGGATTTTGTTTTAACTACATAATGCTCAATGATTATCTTGGTCACCAGGATACTGTCGATGTGTTGAACTAAAGGACATTCGTAGCAACAGCTCGTCTCTAGGATACTCTGCCAGGGGAAAGTTGTCGTGACTGACAAAGGCATTGATTGGTTTGGGATTTAATGCTGTTTTCAACATTAGTTCAGTCATATAGCGGCAGTTAGCGACCCATCAATTCTAGTTGTATCTTGTATACAACTATGTCCAAACCGCTGATTGTTTTCCCACATGAACATGATGAGTAGCTAGAGACGAATAAATCATCATCATCATCATCATCATCATCATCATCATCATCATCATCATCATCACCACCATCATCATCATCATCATCATCATCATCATCATCATCATCATAACTACAATTTGCATCAACGTCATCAATACCATCATGAAAATAATCATCATCGTCATCTCATCATCATCATCATCATCATCATCATCATCATCATCATCATCATCATCATCATCATCATCATCATCATCATCATCATCATCATCATCATCATCATCATCATCATCATCATCATCATCATCATCATCATCATCATCATCATCATCATCATCATCATCATCATCATCATCATCATCATCATCATCATCATCATCATCATCATCATCATCATCATCATCATCATCATCATCATCATCATCATCATCATCATCATCATCATCATCATCATCATCATCATCATCATCATCATCATCATCATCATCATCATCATCATCATCATCATCATCATCATCATCATCGTCATCGTCATCGTCATCATCAGTCATCGTCATCGCATCGCATCGCATCGTCACATCATCATCATCATCATCATCATCATCATCATCATCATCATCATCATCATCATCATCATCATCATCATCATCATCATCATCATCATCATCAACACCAACATCATCATCAACACCAACATCATCATCAACACCAACACCACAACAATTAACATCATTATCATCAAAAATACCATCAAAAATACCATCATCACAGTCATCATTGTCGTTTGGATCGTTCGTTACCGTTGCCTTTCTGATCGTGCGGAGAGATATTTAACGTGTTAAAGATACTTATTACAAGCACAATCAAACCTCAACAGGGAGGTATACAACGTTTCCAGTTATCACGTGACCCGCCTTATTTGTTCTGGCGATTAAAATCCAATTCCCGGTACCTAACGAAGGGGTGACTTTGTTACGGAATGACCATTGTCCGTCGACCAGCAGCGTTGTTAGTGTGCTCTGACCCGTAAAGCGTGATTAGACACCGCGTCAACTATTACACCATTGTAAACAACAGAGAACGGTCGCGTATTTAATGTTATCTCTGTGGCTTATTGTATATGAATATTGTACTTTTTTCTAAATCGTCAAAGCAAAAGCATGAAGGGTGAGGGTTATCACTAACGACAAACCACATGATGATATTTCAGTTCGATAAAACTATATTTCTGCCCACTCGCCCAGTTTTAACAATTTATTTAAAGGAATTTAAATTGAAAAAAGTATTGATCAGATATACAAAACATAACTTTTGGTTAAAGTAATTTTCTTGGGCGAATAAAAAAGCATAGAAGAAAGAAATCTTTTTTGAAAATTAATCATATCAAGGTTGTCATTAAATAAAATGTTTAATCTGACCTTCAAATAATTCAAACAGGTGAGAAATGCCTCACAAATTGTACCAATTAGGGAAATAGTGTACAGTGTTTTGTGTTTCACATACAAAAGTTAAAATTGAAGAATACCATCTCCATTGGAAGAAAAAATTATGAAAGAAAGTCTAACATGTTAAAGATAAAAGTCATTGAGCAAATGTGACATATAGATTTGAATAACATAGCACAACATGAGTGACTTGTTTGATTCTCATTTGGTTTTTCATCGCGTTAACATGTTTTCAAAAGATATTGCAATACTCGACTCATTATGAATGGATGTTAAGGAAGAATACCCATAATTCGGAATTTTGGTAACCCATTCTTTCGTCAGATTACTTCGGTCGTTTTCGGTATACATGTACCTCGATCTGGGCCGGAACTATTTGCATTAAACCGAGTAGTTCCGGACCCCGACCGATGTTAACCGAGATTTAGCATAGTTAACCGATCACAGAATGAGTTTTTAATGGCGGATTATTGGTTTTCTACCTTAACTGCCCACAAGGACTTGTAAACACAGGAAGAAACATTGGGCATTCTATCAGTGAGCAGGGAGACTACACGTACATTCGTGAAAAATCCAAATATATTAATAACAGAAAGAATAGATGTCCAAAACAACAATTATCAGGTCCCAGTTTGTATAAACCTCCTACACAGTTAAACATTCGTGTATCGTACTGCTGCTGCAAGATAACAAAACCACTGTGACGTATAAGCAATGATGGACAGTTTATCGTCCATAACATAGAGGATAATCAGCTCCTTTCGATTGATATCAAAAATACGGTACGAGAGGTTAAAAAAAACGAGACGAGTTTTTTCTACGTGATAACAACCCATTCAAGTGACATATTTTTGATATCAATCGAATGGAGTTGATTATTCTATTTATCTTATTCCACTATATAAAATATATTTGCCAAAATACCTCCATAAATGCCAAACTGAATATAGAATGGGAGGAGCAAAGCAGTTAACAATCCTGATAACGTCATTTTTGCATCCTATGAAGTCATTCACGCGTATGGATATATTTTATAAAACAAACATTTTAGTGCCGTGTGCAAAAGTGCAGCCATGACTTTAATGCAAAGGAATGGTAAAAAAGCAGTTCCGTTGAAACTGATATCATCACTAGTGATGATATGACTTTTTGATATCATCACTAAAGACGTTATTCACTGTGACAAAATTGAAAAATAATACACTGAGAAATCCCTGTATTTCACTGAAAGGAATGTAATAAAATAATATCTCACCTATCTCCAAATTTCTTTCTTAAAAAGGTTTCTAACATAAATCCGTGTAATCCTTTCGTGCTTCTTTTTGTCGCCTGGCGACTTTTTTAATTTAAACCATTCAAAAGATATGTTGAATTTGGTAAAAATAGTTTTAGTATTTAATAACTCGACAGTAAATGAAACGTTGTATATCATAGGCTCACTGGTTCCAGCCTATATAATTACTTGAGATGTTCAGGATCATACTTTTACGGTTGTTGCATACAAATGTTGCTGTTTGGAGCGATTACTAATGAATAATGTCTAAATGGTTTGGTGAGGTTATACCTGCGCATGTGCATTCCGTCTGATTGAATAAAAGCTGAATACAAATCATTTCATCCCTTTAAAAAGCACACTCGAAGACTTTGTTTTGATAGTTTGTGATGAAAGGGAGATTACTCTCAAATGTATGATTCGAACTTTATACGGTGATCTCCCATTCCGTTGAAACATACACCATCGCTAATATATATAATTTTGCACTCAGCCATCGATAAGAGTCGAATCATCATCGTTATTGTATATTACCATTTACTGCTTTTAAGTTTATTCTAACACATCAACCCTATAAGGGAATTCAGTGAAGTATCGTTAGTCCGGACCCCTTTATAGCGTACAGAAGGATATTGTAAGGAACCGTAATTTATCTATTAATACCGCTCTCTCAGAGCGCGAAGCGCTCGGAGAGCGGATAACGGTAACATACGTACGAGTAACAAGTTATGTTAACACCGGTTATACCATTAGCAAAAAAACAGGTGGCTTCCGGTTTACCTAAAGGAGAAAACTCGGGTTTGCTTCGGGTGTTTCCGGCTTTACGGAATGGACTGGTTCTATCTAAATTTATTTTCAAGCATTACCTTTATCTACCAATATATCTACCAATAGTGAACCATTCCTTGTAAAGAGAAAACTCGGGTTTGCTTCGGGTGTTTCCGGCTTTATGGAATGGACTGGTTTTACATAAATTCATTGCCGCTCATTGAGTTTATTTCCGCCAATCATGAATGAACCATAAACCATTCTATCGAAAAACAAAACACGAACAACAGGATCGGCGCCACCGCTTCAAACTTTAAATTGGACACAGTGTTCAACTCCTTGAAAGGAAAACGAATCGCCGGTTGTAGGTAAGAGAACTTTTTGTACTCTTTCATTTCGTTATAAAACAGTATATCTAATTAGACCATTTTCACCAAAATTCGTCGTAGAAAAATCGAGAAGGCGAGCCCTCGTCACGCCTCGCTGAAGATGCTTCCTCTAAACAAACATCCATCTGAAAAAAACTTCTTCCTTTTAAGTAGAACTACAGCATTCATTTTTTAGTATTACAGTACATGCTCCCTGCAGTACTTGGCTAGAAAATGTGTGTTGCCCGGTGAAATAAGTGTTCACCTATCGATTCGGTGATTACACCCTGCAGTTAGGCATAATCTAATGTTTATGTAGACGATCTATGTCATTTTTGCGATGTGAAAGGCAAGCATTAGGTACACATCGTGTTGTAGATGGAATCACTATTATGCTGACCAATAAAGCAACGATATCAACTCGTCAGTTGCTGATATGGATTATTTGTTATTGTTTGAGCTTTTAAATTGAGTACAAGGTACCTTCTTGACAATTCAATAATTCAATTATGGGGCGATATTTTAAGTAACAATAACAGCATGAATTTCCTTTTCCAAAAGTGAAATACCCTTTTCCATAGGCGTAGGAGCTGTGGGGGGGGCCAGCCCCCCCCATCCACACGGGGGGGGTATACTTTGCCCCCCGCCCAATATTCACAATGGCAAATGAAGATATTTGAAAAGAAATATGAAAGAAACAAAATTTAACAGCAGAATAAATGTGTTTTTTTGTGCTTTATCTTACACCAATTCGCCTTTTGTTACGCATTATAACAAAAATCTTTTTGACGTCATCATTGCAAATGGCAATCTAAACACATCTGGTTTATCCAATGAAAACTCAGCTCACTGAAATACCCGGGAAGTCTAGATTGACGAAAACAGTGGTGTAAAACGTGTTCTAAGGAGTCAGACTCAATATTGTCTTCAATTGTTACCTAAAGGGGTCAGACTCAATATTGTCTTCAATTGTTACCTAATGCTTGAAAATTAACCTAAAACTAGTTGAATGCGTGGCTGTGACAGTCTGGCCGCTGCACCTTTTGTTTAGATCAATGCATTTGATTTCCGCGTGAGATCGAGACCTGGCATATCCTTTTATTATTATTTTTTTTTTTTTTTATTTAAGATACACATTTTCATACGGTTTCTTGTTATTCTTATAATGTTATTGAATTTGTAAATGCATGAATATCCATGAAAAAGTTTAGGAACATTTATTCTTAGACGGGCCCTCATCTGAAGTTGGCCCCCCCAATATTTGATTCGCTCCTACGCCTATGTTTTAAGTATTTGGTTATGTATGTCACCTTATATGTCAGTATTTTATTTTATTCGTTTCGTCCAGTGATGATATAATTCCAAAACATTGAATTGTTCTTGCAAGTGAGAATTTTGTCCTAAAGGTTTATGGTAATAGATCCCTTAGTTGTTTTTTCTTTATATTACAGAATGTATGATGGTTGGAAATATGTCAATTCTAAAGAAAAGATGCAGACCTGCATAAACATTGATTCTGTTTTATAATACAAGTAAGTATATGTCTAAACATGTATATTCTTTCTCTCCCCTTTGAATAAACAAACATAATTGTCATAAAGATTGAAGGTAACTTATTAATGTAATATAGCAAAGAAGCAATTCTCTTTAATGTGGAAGTTTGTTTTTTTCTTTAATTTGAACATTTTTGTATGATCCAGAAATGTTGATGAATTTGGTGTTGCTCACAATTTGTAAATAACTCTTTCTCTTTTCTTTTTCAAAAACCTTGGTTAGAATGAGAATGAAACCAAAATAAGTCAAGACAGGTTGGACTATTTTTTTGTTTTTGTTTTCCAATTTGTTTTACATCGATTGTGAAGGAACACTTATAGTAAACTGCAGATGAAATGTTCCTCTGGAACAAAATACATTCCAAAACATTGTTACAAAAGAAAAAAATTGTGAGATGAAATACTATGTGACAAAGTTTCAAAATTGGCAATAAACAAAATTCTATAATTGTAGATTGGCTTTTGGAGCATAAAAAATCACTCTGTCAGAGATATATCAACACCATGAAGGAGGCTTAATAGCCCATCGAGTCACTCTCGATGATTGCTTCCTGGGGAATACACCAGTAATCGCGCCGGTTTGAGGGCTAGTCCCGGCAATTCTCACCTCGCCTAACGGGGATTCGAACCCGGGACCCTCGGTACAGTAGTCCAACGCTCTACCACTGTACCACTGTCGCCATTTTTTTTTATCACCAATCAGCTCTTTTTTTATTCTGTCAGTAAACTGCTTCAATTGATTACCATCAGGAATGAATTATTTCCATTGTTACCAATTAAAAATTATAATTTAGTTTAATGTGGCCAGTATTGCCAAAACATTTTATTTTTCTCTTTTAACAGCCAAATCTGATGACTAACTGGCAGAGTAAGGAAGGTGAAACAGCAACAGAACATTCAGTGATGTGGATATAATAAAAAAAAACAGATGAAGATTTACAAGGAGATACCTTTAATCTTCATGTTTGATCAGTGAATAGTCTTAAAGTTTAGTTTTCTTTTCAAAAGACTTATTTCATGAAGAAAAAATAACATTAACAATGATATATCATATGTTATGGACATCAAAGGACAATAATATAGAAAAATTGAGAAGGACTATGAAATATTCTATAATGACAACACTGTCACATGTCTCATCTTTTCTTTCTTTCAAGAAGCCTTAAAAAAACACAACTCAATCAAATTATTGAGACAAAAAGCATTATCATATTATGTTAAAACTGCTTAGTAAGCCTGCAGCAGACCAGAGGAAGACAGTAACTTGAGTCATTACTTGAATTTCTTTTCTAATTATTGCATGAGTATGAAGGGAAAAAAGATGAGAGTTTAATTTGCATACATCAATGTTGAATTATTATTTCTCCTTTGATTTACCACAAAATTTTGAAACTTATTATGACAAGGGGAAACAGGCTCAGAGAGAACATTTTCCTTGTCACAATTGCTTTTATTCATTGGAAAAAGAAACTTTAATTAATACCTGTTATTGCTTTAAATTTGAAACATTTTGTAAAAGAAAATGGCTACTTTGTATATCATAGAGTATTTGTTATTTCTTTTATTTGAAGAAGTTGAACACAAATGTTTCTGTCATATTTTTCCAACTCTCAGAAGTGTTTTTCTATTCAAACAATGAAGGTCAGGGAACTGTTGATGTCAAGAATGAAGCTAATGTGCCAAAACTAAGCTGTGACTTTGTTTTTTCAACCAAATTGTTAAAGCAAGGAATTAGAATACATTAACTAATGCTGTCTGCTGATTATCACTTATGTCTTTTAACTTCATTTCATTAATCATTTATTGCATACAGAACTTTTTCTAAGTTCTTTAATAGATAAAAACATATAAAAAAGCAGTGTTTCATGTGTTAACAAAGGTTTATGAATTATTAATATAAAAAATTAAGGATTTTTTTTTATTTTAAAGTTAAACGAAATACCTTTTGGCTACAACAAAGCTTTTTGTTGTTATTGAATGACCTTTTGTAGATCAGCAAAGCAATCTCTGGGATTTTCTTATCTATATTGAACAATAAAGAACCATTCAAACAAAGACCTGATTGGCTTTCTATTTGATGTAATTTGGTAAGTCCCAAAGCATGTAGATGAGTATGTTGTTGAACATCATCTGAAACTATTAATCCAACTGACCCTTCTTCATCATTAAATGACATGTTGTTTTTTTCTCATGATGATTTAAACCAGTACCTACAACACATGATTTTGTGAAGAAAATTCTATGATTTCAAGCAGAAACAGACTTTGTGGTTCAAAAATTATAGTTTGGTGGTTCTGTCATTGCATGAGTAGTTTGTCCTTACATGATGAATGACTCATTATTGATGAAAGGCCCTCATACACAGCCCAAGCAAGCTTTAACCTTTCCCAAAAAACAAATTGACAGAGTTTGCAGACGATATTTCAAAATGTGATGAAATTGAACAATATTATTCTGAAAGAGCAGAAAACCTTGTGGGAAAAGGAAGACTTGCTCGTTACGAACAATTTCTCCTTTTCCCACAATGTTTTCTAAAGTAGTCTGCAACAAAGTCGTCAAATGTCGTAACTGTTTGGGAAAGGGTTAACTAATACCCATATAGAACATAGTCCATCAAAAAAGTCGACCAGGAGACTTGCCCTTTTACTGAGACCTATCTAAATGTGACAAAGATGACAGCTCTGTGATAAAATGAGTATTTGCTCCCCTTAGTAAGCTAATTCTTTTATTTCCACAAAGTTGTACTTTGAATTTAGATTGAAAAGCATATTCAGTATGCAAGTTTCATGCAAAATCCATAACAATGAGTTGAGAGAGCGGTCTAGAGGCAATGCCTTTGTTCATATTATTTGGCCCATCCAAATTTAGGCTTCAGCATTCAGAACATTATGCAGGTTATTTTAAAGTGAAATAAAATATTTTGAAAGGTTGCTTAAAAAAACATGATTGCAAAGTAAAAGAGATCTGTCTTTGTCTCTTTCTCTGTCTGTGTATATCCTTCTGTGTATATCCTTCTGTGTATATCCTTCTGTCTATATCTGTCTGTCCGTCCGTCCGTCCGTCCGTCCGTCCGTCCGTCCGTCCGTCCGTCCGTCCGTCCGTCCGTCCGTCTTTCTGTCCGTCCGTCTGTCCGTCTGTCCGTCCGTCTGTCTGTCTGTCCGTCTGTCTGTCTGTCTGTCTGTCTGTCTGTCTGTCTGTCTGTCTGTCTGTCTGTCTGTCCGTCCGTCCGTCCGTCCGTCCGTCCGTCCGTCCGTCCGTCCGTCCGTCCGTCCGTCCGTCCGTCCGTCCGTCCGTCCGTCCGTCCGTCCGTCCGTCCGTCCGTCCGTCCGTCCCGTCTGTCTGTCTGTCTGTCTGTCTGTCTGTCTGTCTGTCTGTCTGTCTGTCTGTCTGTCTGTCTGTCTGTCTGTCTGTCTGTCTGTCTGTCTGTCTGTCCCGTCTGTCTGTCTGTCTGTCTGTCTGTCTGTCTGTCTGTCTGTCTGTCTGTCTGTCTGTCTGTCTGTCTGTCTGTCTGTGTGTCTGTGTCTGTCTGTCTGTCTGTCTGTCTGTCTGTCTGTCTGTCTGTCTGTCTGTCTGTCTGTCTGTCTGTCTGTCTGTCTGTAGATTTTTATTAGAGTCTCAACATGGTTACAACAGACAGTATATACATATTAAATGTTAAAAAGACACAATAAAAAACATAAAATTCAAGATTAATTTATAATAGACTTTTTGTCAGATTATAGAACACCAACTAAGGTGTGTTTAATCACTGTAGATGGAAACTACAATTGTTCCCCTAAAATATGACGTTTACCCCACACGCACAGGGGAATAATACGCCATATATAGACTTCGACAAGCAATTTATATTTCTCTCAGGTAAGTAATGATGAAATGTTGCAAGAGTGAGTTTGTTCAAGGGGTCTACATTCTTTGGTAAATAATACTTACAAAAAAGCATCTAGCAATGTCTAAGTAAGTTTTAAATTATTTGCTTTATACCAACTAGTTCTTACAAAGTTTTATTAATCACTCTCGATTTTCCTTCCTGGATACATAAACATTGATCAAGCTAATATTGATTGTGTAAATACAAATAAAATCGAGTATTTGCTACATCGGGTAATGGCCATGTCAAATATTAACATAGTCGAATTCTACATTTATTCCCGATTGTTCAACATTTAGACTTAAAGTCGCAGCCTTTCATTCCATTATACCACGGATTGATGTACATGCAACGAAAGATTCTAATGACATCAGTCAACTTTTGATCATATGGGATAGCATCAGATACATGTACCTAAGTGATCAAGCTTTTCGAATATATAGTCAACTTTTAATCGTCCAGAACATTCCAGCAACTATTGCTACCTTGGTGAGCAAATATCACAAATATTAAATCAGCTTTTATATTAACCGCCTCCGATAAACACAGATGTAGAATGTAATTTAGTGATCAAATACCTAGAACACTGAGTGATCGAATACCTAGAACACTAAGTGATCAAATACCTACAACACTTAGTGATCAAATACCTAGAACGCTTAGTGATCAAATACCTAGAGCACTTAGTGATCAAATACCTAGAGCACTTAGTGATCAAATACATAGAACACTTAGTGATCAAATACATAGAACACTTAGTGATCAAATACATAGAACACTTAGTGATCAAATACATAGAACACTAAGTCAACCGTTTCCGATATTCAAACAAATATAATATTACCTTAAGGATCAAATACCTAGAACACTTAGTGATCAAATACCTAGAACACTTAGTGATCAAATACCTAGAACACTTAGTGATCAAATACCTAGAACACTCAGTGATCAAATACCTAGAACATTTAGTGATCAAATACATAGAACACTTAGTGATCAAATACCTAGAACACTTGGTGATCAAATACATAGAACACTTAGTGATCACATACATAGAACACTTGGTGATAAAATACATAGAACACTAAGTCCACCGTTTCCGATATTCAAACAAATATAATATTACCTTAGTGATCAAATACCTAGAGCACTTAGTGATCAAATAACTAGAACACTTAGTGATCAAATACATAGAACACTAAGTCAACCGTTTCCGATATTCAAACAAATATAATATTACCTTAGTGATCAAATATCTCGAATAGTAGGTCAATTATTAACCGTCCCAAACGTTCAGGCAAATAATATGCTACCTCCGTGAGCTAATATCACAAATATCAATTCAACTATAAACCATCTCCAATATTCAAACAAATGTTACCATAGCGATCAATTATCTCGGGTATAAAGTAATCTTTTAACCGTCTCCATCATTCAAATAAGTAGAATGCTACCTTAGTGATAAAATATTCCAAATAGTTAGTCAACTTTTAACCGTTTCAAACTTTCAAACAACTAGAATGTTACCTTATACATTTTATCCTCGAATGGCCTATCTACCATCATATCAGAAAGAAGTATATAAAGAAGTACTATTGGAAACATCCAAATATTGTTAAATTCATAAGTATTATGAAAACAGAAAGTAAAAAAGAACAGAAAAATCTGGCTGTGTATGTTTAATAAAGTTTCGAAATGAAAAATAGAACATTTTACAATGATATTTAATTAGTTTTACTGTGTAACTTATCGTAAAATTGTCCTATTTTTGTTACCATTTGCCTTGTTTGCCTTGCATATGTAAATGCCTATATAATTCTTGTTTTATGTTTAGGTGATTATATGTACTCATACATGAGTTCTTATAGCGCTTATATATACCTCTATCTAATAGTAGGCAAGTGCATGTATGTGTCTGTGGATATATGTGTATGCATATTCATGAACAAATATATGTGTATGCACATGCATAAACCACCATATGTATATTCTAGTCTTATATATCAAGAATATATTCCACAAAAGCAACAATCGACTTGCAGGTTTAGTGTAAGCAATTGCCTTTTGTATGGACCTTGTATTAACCAGAACCGTGCTAAACATTGCTGTAGCTTTCATCTTATAAAATTACAGGAAATATATTGCTTGAGTTTTCATTTCGATAGTGAATACTTTAAATGATATTTTGATATATTGTAACTACATCTAGATTTAGCACGATACTGCTTGTCTCTTAAATGTTTACTTCATGTGTACAGATGGGCCTATGGCCTTGTGTATCAATAAAGTATCTATACATCTTTCAATCTATCAGGTTATGGAGTATCTCGAATATTGATCAAATAAAAGATCCACCAGCTCAAGAATTTTACCAAGTGGATTACCACTTTTGTCGAGTATTGGTAAGCTTATTTCCCTCAATATGCTATATTTGTTCAAATTCATGTTTCTATAAAATGTGGCTTTTATTCCCTTACCTGAGACTGTCACCTGCAGCAGAAGACATAAGCAGCGTTTGTGACTCCATTCCCCTGCACCTTTATATCATGTACCTAATATTTGTTATTTACTCATGCATTGTATTTCAACCAATTTGAGTAATACACCGAATTAGATTTGAATTCTGGCTTTGTAGAGAATTACTTATTAGCCTTGTACGATAGGCAATATTGACTATTCACTTTTATTCTACCTAGGGTTCAGTTATGTAACCGTCGATTGGTTGGTGATGGTGATAGACAATTGACTTGAACTTGTCAGTCAGATTAGCCGAGACAAGGAAGTGTACTGGCTCAACTCGTTAGGCGATAAAGTTTGCGATAACAAATGACAAAGGGGGTATTACGTCATTATATTGCAGGATCTCGTCGTCGCACAACCAACACACCATATAACCTTCATTCCATGAAGTAAATACGAACATTCGGAAAGGAAAGATACGAAATGCAGTCTAGCATCTCTACTGATTCAAACATAATGGACTGAGACAGAGGTAATCCGAACACTCAAGGCGTTTATTGTTCACTATGTGTCTACTGTCTACGTTATCGGATACTAACAGCTAGATTATTCGAGCTAAAAAGGAGGTAAGGCTTATCAGTTTTGAAGGGTAATACGGTATTGGTTAAGACTTGACTTACAAAACGTTCAGGGACTCACATAAACTCTACATACATACATCGACGTTTTATCAGTGAGGCAACCATTTTGGATCCAACATTTGTTAGCGGTTCGCACTCGTATCTTTTCGCTCATGAACGGTTCGCACTAGTTGCATTTCGTAGTGTTGTGAGGTAAATTCAGTGTCCATTTCCGAAATGTGGTTAATTTGATATTTATAAATTACCATTTTCTATTAATATTAATATTTTCTTATTGAAGGCAAAAGCTTAATCAAACACACAAAAGTCTGTCGTAGATGTTTCATGTCTTATGGTTGCAAGCTTTGAAGGCACATTTGGACTGATTGGTTCGTTTTTCGTTCTTCAGCCTCTACTTCGTTTGTTTTTAGTTATTCACAAATGAGTTGTGATAAGCGTTTCTGATAATAACAAGTTAGATAAACAATGTAAAAGTGATTTTTAAGACCAGTTATTTGAAATATGTAGAAATTATTTAAGCTCGAAACGTCACCAGCGAGTCTGAGTGTCTCTATGATAACCATATCAACTATAGATGGAAAAGTTCCCCTCTTACAATGGTAATCATTAACCGAGTCCGTATTATTGTATTTATAGCTTAAATAAAATACTGAACAGATAACTATACAGTTCTGTAACTAACGTTTTTCATATGACCGATTTCTCAATCCATCGCCTGTAAACGGGTTAAAGGTAGGCATACGAATGTAATTCAAGAACCCTGGATTAAGACTTTAATAGTCATACTGTGCTTCCGCATACCATGAGTACCATAAATCGTTGAGTGTAATTATTAGTGATTGGTTCAGAATGCAGATACAGTCGATATAAATACCATTAATTAGCAGATTATCCGCACATTGTATTGAGAAGCAACCGTTGTAGCAAAAGGGTTATTTGCTTATATAGTGCAATAGGTCTTTTTCTGACATTAGTTTCTAAAAACTTTTAGCATGTATGTACCAGAGTGAGGTATAATGAGGATAACGATAAAAAGAAGAACTTTTCTTTCTTATAGAAAACCCTGATCGGCTTGATCGGCGAATCAGTCACATCTACAAATATGTAATATGATAAAACACCTTACCCCTAAACTTACACTTGTACGATTTTATTTTTAGTTTTGAGAGAGGTGTATAAAGGCATTAAGACTCACAAAACATTATGTTTTATCCTATGTTGACGTTTAGAAGTACACGTATATGCATTTATTAAATCGTTGAAGTCATAATGCTCCCATTCACATATCGTCGTTATATAACTGAAGAATTAATGAAACGGCGTTAACCCATGTATGTGTCAGTAGAAATCATTGAATTTACCGATTAGATTCGATAATACCCCGGGCGATTTAAAGTGCCAAACTAAACTTTTCCTCAGAGGTCATCTAATGGATCCACTTTTTATGATAAACCTACGGCTTGTAAAAACCCTGAATCAGGCGGGGTTTTTCTATCATTAGTGTTATCTACACGAGTATCCGAAAACTATCCAGATATTACATACAGCAATCCGGATAGCACTTTCTAAATATCCTTTAGATATATTCTGCTTCCAGGGTTAAGCCCTGTTTTCGACAATTCTTCGTGTATGCCTCTGTGTCAGATGGCCATATTCCGTACCTAGCATTTAGACTTGGAACTTGTTTTCCAGTCGTTCAGCAATCACTCCTATAGACAGATAGTTCTTAACGAATGTATTTATTATTGCATTGCTATTTTTACGCACAATGTTTAATTCTTTACTCAGTTGTGATTGCACTTTGCTCAGCAATGTCTCATGGGGTTTTAGTTCAAAACAAAAATAAATTAAGGAAAAACACGTTATTCAATCGCTTAGTAGAACATATGTCTCATTGATAAGATATGTATGTACACTCACATGATATTGTATTTTACTAAATGATATTAAAACATTTTGAATTCATTTTGTTTCTAATAATATTCATGTTTAAAGCTAATCTGTGTTTCACGAGTATAGGGGTCGTCTTTTTCAGGTATATAACTATAAATGGATTCCAAGATATCATCGGAGAGTAACAATGGGTTGAATCTGCCTCCATCCACAAACAACACTCGAGATGAGTTTACAAAACTGAATACCACACTTGTCTCCCGTAACTACCTACCTTCTGGCTGGCAGACAAATCAACCACTGGGTGTCTGCATGCTTCAGATGCTGGATGCACAGTTAGGGACAGACGTATCGTTTCTTTGTGTAGATCAGCTCCAGGAGAATCTTGACGATAGAATCCGAGCACACAAAGTAGTTCTAGCCGCAAGAAGTCCCGTGTTCGAAGCCATGTTTTTCGGGACATTTAAAGACGACAACGACATAAATATACTTGATGCAGACAAACTTGCATTCCAAACGTTTATTCGGTGAGTAGAGTTTTGTCTTTTCGTTTGAGGAGGGGGTATGTCACTTTTCCTTTAAATGATTTAGATTGTGGTCCCAAGCTAACAGGTGGGGAAAAAAGATCCCAACCTTTTTGTCCACCAGGCCCCGGTGTCTCGAAAATACTTAAGTATGTATCTAAGTAAAACTCAATAAGACACTTTAGATCAATACAAATGTCATTTGAGTTCGTTTCTCGCACGTACTTAAGTACTTAAATAGTTGAGTCAAATAACCGGCTCGCAGATTTACGATTTTGAAGCACATTTAAGGTTCTATATTGGTCAAACAAAACGCATCCAATATCCTTTCGTCGACGGAAACGCCGATATCGTCTAAAGTGTCTCAACAAATCCGCCATATTTGAGCAGCCTACTTGAATTGAGTACGTTATCGTAAGTCCGTTACTTATTGGTGAAACGATACTTAAATAATATACTTAACTTAAGTCTGAGTTTGAGTCAGATATTGGATATGTATTGATTATTCGAATTAAGTATTTTCGAGAAACCAAGGCCAGGACTTGGTTAGACCGGGAAGAACTACCGACATATCACATGTCAGTCGGGTGACTTACTCTCGTAAAATCTTGATCTACCCGTACCTCGATTTGACCCGACACGGCTTGGGTCCCGTTGTTTCCCGCTCATAACTCTCACCTCTAGTGTATAAAGGCATCTCCGTAAACTCAATCAACCATCAATCGTAACTGCTCGGGTATTTCCGTGACCAGAGATATACACCTCGTACATAATTGTAGGATTATAAGCTTTGTGTTAAATTTCCTAGCTAATAACACATTTCCTGTCAGCGTTCACATTGAGAAGTTCAATGTATATGGACGTGTTAAACATACTTTAAAACCAGTATGATTGGTCGGTAACTCAAACGTAATAGTGAAATTATAAGTTGTGATATACTTTTGGTTTCCTAATCAGATGACTGTTTAGATAGAGCATTTAACATTTTAATTGAAATTACAACGAAGGTAGTCTTGCAATTAGCAATATTATGTCAGAGGTGTTTTCATTAAATAAACCCGATGCGTTCAGATTGATCAACTATTGAGCCGTTATGTTAAGTAAATGCTCTCATGAGCATTGCTTCTTAAACTCATTTCGTTGTTTTCTCCTAGGTTACTGTACAACGACACTCTAAACCTGCCAGAAGACTTTGAAGACGTCGTCTGTGTTCTTGATATAGCACACAAGTACCAAGTCCGGTCACTCGAGGATGGGTGCTGTCACAAGCTAGCGAACAAAGTCACTGTCGATAATGCATGCTTCCTGTTAGAAAGGGCGCTTTTATACGAGAATGCACATTTAACAAAGCACGTGATAGATTTTATAGACACGCATGCGGTAGCGGTTCTTACGACTGACGGCTTCCTAAAGTCGTCTCTGCATAGTCTTACCTATATCATTAAAGGGGATACATTCTATGTTACAGCAGCAGATTTATTGAACCGAGCGCTGGAATGGGCGAGGTGTAACGGTGCCGTCGCCGACAGTGAGGCGATAAGGACATTACTCGGCGATGCTTTTTATCATCTCCGAAGGCCGTTGGTATCGACGAATACATTTGGTTCGACAAGACAAGCGGGATTCTGTACTCAAGATGGTTTCGGGGTATTCCAGAGGCCCTTCGCATCTAGTGACAACATCGCACACACGATCACGGATATCTCTTCTAGGAAACGCGTTCCACCGTCCGTGGTTTGTAGCAGTCCCAAGATGAACATCGTTTTTCCAAACGACATGCGATTAAGCCGCGCGGTGACCGAGGCGGTGTTAATTACACCAAACGTGTGTGTAAGCCTGACAGAGATACATCTGTATTACCACGTAAAGGCTGACCTTGACCTCAATGTGCTGATTGCTGATACCAAACATCGCCTTGTCGATGGTGTATACAGGCACATCAAGCTAAATGAATGGGTGAGCGTGAGTGAGGAAATCTCAATACGAAATCTGACTGTGTCGGTGGACGTTATGATTGGGAGAGAATTCCTTGTGAGAGATTACAGATTTCGACCGAACACTGAGCAGGCCAAAATAAAGCTACGTGAACCAAGGTTTCTTCCTTCAGGCCGGACTTACGAGCTGAGTGTTAATGTGAAGGTAGAGGGAATCGACAATTTAAGGTTGAAGCATTTGTACTGGAGAGAGCCTCAGTATTTTACCACAACATCTAGCGATATAGTTACCGTCCAGACGATGAAATGGTCACATGCCCAGTTGATCCGAGATATCTTATTCAAGTGCGTAAGTAATCGTGACTAGGTTCAATCATGTTAAACGGTTCGCAGTATTTCGTTCGTATGATCGATCTTTATGTTTGCCATAATTTGCACCGATCACTGCCACAACAATACATTCATGGAGATTAAGATTACATTTAAATGGTTATTGTTGGTTTTTCAAGTTTTTACCAGACACTGTAGCTTATTTAGTAAGAATTCCATTTTTGTTGATTTCTGACCAATTAAATTGAAAAGTATTTCGTGTCCTTCTTTACAAATAAAGCACAAATGGATGATTTGTTGGGTGTCACTGTCACCTTTTACGCCATTTTCGTTTCTAAGTAGATGGTCACGTGCCATTTGTGGTGGCAGTGATCAATGCTATAAAGGAGATCACTGTGAGGAATTTGGATGTTTGTATGTATCAGTATTTATGATGCAAACCGATCGATTTATAGATACGATGTCGTAACGTCTTGTGGCTGATAGATCTGGTTGCCACCGACGTTACGATTCCTCGCTCATCACTTGTTGGAGCAAAATCAATTTCAACAACCACATGATAGATAACCCTCTTATGATAACCCTAGCATAGTATTGTCTAAAATATCAAACCAAACAGCTTGATAGAAGCTAAAATGTCTTAATAAAGTTGTATTTCCTACTGTTTGGTAAAGTTTAGTAAGAAACAAACCGTTAGTTGCCATTTTGATTTTTTCGCAACTTCTCGCACTTTCTGTTTTCAAAATATGGTAATTACCCACTGAACACGTCGGGCTCATCCAATGAAAACATATGTTTCTTCCGGCCTTTTTTGCAACTTCCAAATATGGGATACTACTACAGGTTTAGCTCCGCCCAATTTGACGCAATTTGATGGTCACTTGTTATGGGATAGCCCGAGATATCCGCATGAAAACCGGAAGTGATATATTTGAGAATTGAAATGAATAAGGGTTACGAAAAATGCTACTATTTTCTTAAAATAATGGATTTTTTTCTAATTTTTGGACTCTGATGTATGAGATTATATGTTTATGTTTAATCAGGTTAAGTTTTGTCTCATTTGTTGCCCCATTATTGAATAATCGTAGCGGTTGTTATACACAACCGGCATGCTCCAAAGAGCTAAGAGGGCGGAATTACTACCGTGTCCCAGACAGACACGGTAGTAACATTACTTCTAATCGATATAGTGACGGTATGCCAAGTTATTGTGTTCCACGCTTTGGTTCCACATGTGTGTTGTTTAACGCAATTTCAACATATTTCTGCCACGTCGCGGTTTTGATTGGACATATCACTGCTTTATCCTTTTCCAAAACAACAAATCCATGGGTGTTAAGGGAAAGAACCCATAATCCGCCATTTTAAATTTCTTTCCGTCGCCAGATTATAAGGTCATTCTCGGTATACTCGGGAAACCCATTTATTTTCGGAGTTCGTTTGTTCTCGGTATACATCGGTTCGGCCCGCATCTATTCGCTTTACACCGAATAGTTATGGCCCGACCGATGTATACCGAGAGCAAACGTTGTACTTAATAGTAAATGTCGTGGAATTGGCTGAGATGTCGTAATTCTTCTCGCCGAATCAATACAAAATCGAAATTCGAAAGCAACAGCACCACCAGCTAAAGAATGAGATAATCTTTTCAAACAATCCGATTGTGCAGCATTTAACCACTTTTTTACCACTTGGTAGTTTTGAGTTTCATCATTTATCAGAACATCTATTCGCATTGACAAAAATTCGCAAACTGCATGATATTGATACGATTGGGATGATAAAGCCTCCGAATGTACTGATTTCGTACTTTTGTATGTAATCAAGAGAAATTCTCTGATGAAATATGCTTAGAACGGATAAATCATATGTTTCAACTTAAGTCAGTACTGCTTTAAACTATTGTCATATAGCGTTGCTATGAGATCGTTTACCTTTCATAAGCTGTCTCAATTTTGCTATTAGATACTAGCACACAAATACTTTGTTTACTAGCAATCATTTGTCATTGATATTGATTTATAGCTAAATATAGATATTGATTATACACTACTGGTCAGTTTTAGTCTTGGGAAAACATGGCTTTGAGTACATTTTACTTTTGCATGTAAAATATTGTTAGTTATATATCCATGAACTCAAGACCCATTTTAAAACAAGATATTGAATGTTATAGCCATTTTGACGTCGTCTTCTCTTTGGTCAACGTTCGATCATGTTGATCGTTCTTTGATCCATGTGTGCGTTTTCCGACCAATGATCAATGACGTCACACGATCATGTTGATCGTTCTTTATCCATGTGTGCGTTTTCCGATCAACGATCAATGACGTCACACGATCATGTTGATCGTTCTTTGATCCATGTGTGCGTTTTCCGATCAACGATCATGACGTCACACGATCATGTTGATCGTTCTTTGACCCATGTGTGCGTTTTCCGATCAACGATCAATGATCATTGATCGCGTAACGTCACACGATCATGTTTTCACGCGCGAGAGCGTTAGCATATAAAAACAGGTCGAGTTGATCGTGAGGTCAGTCAGATCCGGAACTAACTAAAGGTACATACCGTACATATCGGTATCGTCGTGGTAGCCTTATGGGGGAATAATGCAGTCGAAGCTCATTATCATTAAGGCAAAAGGCGTCCCTTCAGGGATTTAAACAACTTTATCACTCGGTTTAGGAAAAGGTATATGTTCTATCGTGTTATAAAGGAGTTGGACCTGGCTCACCCTCGATTAGAATCCGTCTTTTTATAGCTACTTGCCGCACACTGAACCTTGCTTACATTTCTTTCGAAAGATCTACTGTATTATTCTTTTTCAAATCGTCCAAGGGTTTTACAATACATGTATATCGTTGGATTGCTGTAAACTTAGAATTAAAAGAAGTTCATAAACGTTAATCCGACTTGTTTCTTCTGTTTTGACGAGAAAGAACGGAAAGACCCACCGGCCAGCTACATACCACCTAGCTGGGTCGTAACAATATGCTACTTGTTTTGCCAACGGGGTATCGGGAGAATGTATTTTTGAGTTCCTTCATCGAGGAAAAATCACAAAATCTTAGCCAATTCCACCAGTTCAAAACTTTAACTTTACCTAGAGGCGGTAGGACCCAATAAAAAGAGAACCATACTTTTAAATTATGTATGTATATAATTGTCTGGAAATGCAGAAAATAGCAAAAACCTACCCTTAAAAAACTAAACCGAAGTTACGCAGCCGACCTCGTCGTCATTACCATGGTGGAACGGTAGAGCGTTCACCAGCCGTGTATAAAACTAATCGGTACGATACATCGACCTTTCTCACAAACCCCGCTCACATATCGGTGACAGATGAATTGTTTAGTCGTCGATATTGACGTCAATCGAGTAATTCAAATATTTTGAACTCGAATTGAACAATTGTTGTTATACAAATCGAATCGCTGGTAAATATTTGTCCAGGAGATGAGAATTCGACTTCACGGACATAAAGTCCGGCTTCGTTGTGTTTAACAGGTAAGTCAAAGCCACACTGGAATGACGTAGTAAGTTGTTTGCTTTTGTGAAATTTCGTTATGTGAAATTGTAAATTTACAACCTTTTATTTTCCGTAATTTCCGCAAGCACAGATATCGACAAGTATTCATGAATAATCGGCTTTTGACTCCTAAACATCACTTCAAAAACCGTTTTTAAATCGGCGAAAACTGACAGCCTCGATAAACGGTAATAATTAGAAATAACCAAGCGGTAGATCCCTCGGTGGAGGTCAAATAAACAGTCTGTTCACCTTTAATTGCACAAAAAATTAGACATATTACCAGGGTTGCCCTCCCTTATGACGGAATGTTTACATCATTTGTTTGGTTGGTGTTTTTCATTGGATTTAACTATCGTCTCCAATGTTTTAAATTCAATACTCATAAAATGTAAGATACTTGACTCATAAATTGGTAAACAAAATGCAGCATTTCCTTAAGAACAAAAACCATTTGTTCAACATGAAGCCTACTGGGTAGTGTCTAGCGGTGATCCCATGGCGACGAAGGCCCTTTTACTACCTGAAGGTGACATGAGGTCCTATCTTGCTGTGTTTTATAGGCGACAAATGTCCTCTTGTCTACATGAAACTGCCTTGTAATGTTTTCTTGGCGACAAGAGTCCTTTGGTCGTATCAAAGCTCACCGAAATCCAATCACATAACCGAACTGTTGTCTATCATGCGGTGTTCCTTTAGCAACAAAATTACTTTTAAAACCATATAGTGCAGACCAAGTAACCTACCTGAGACAATAGTGATTTTCTTCCAAAGTTTAAAAAATATAATAACATGTAAACGCTGTCATGGGAAAATAGAACCCGGAATGTTCAGGGCATGATTACCTGTCACAGTTACGATAAAGGGTGACTGTAACGAAGATTTCGTGTTTGAAGGCAAGGATATCACAGACAAATACTCTCATGGACTTTGTTAATATAACCCATGAAATAATTTAACGATGATAGTTAAACTTTGAAATCCATGTTATTAGTAGAATGTATTTGCATAGAGCGGACAATTCTCCCATGTGTTAAGTATTATCAAAATTGATGTTTAATACAGATATTTTCAATGGAATGTTTGAAGAAAGAGTGTTCATTCTTTAGTAAGGTCAACTTTGGTTGGATCACATTATTAAAACTTCAAGGGTTTGTCGAACAACATTGGATTGTATGTTTTTGTATTTTGTGACAAAATGAGAATTTGCAAATCAGGACCAAACTCATTCATTAATGGATGGCACTAATTGACACAAATGGCTGATGTCATTTAGACAAAATAGAAATAAAGCTTTGACAAATAGGAAATATATAAACATGTGTTCAGAATTCTAAAACAGGTCGCAAAATCTTGTTACGAACCTATGATTTCTATTATGAACCTAGCTCGCAACGAGAAAAGAAAGATAACCAGCAACAAGTATTACAAACAATAACAAGTTTATTTGATGAATTATAATAGCAGAGTGATTACAATACATGTGACAATCATTTCAAGAACTATAATTAATAAATCCAAAGATCCTTTCAAATGTTCTAAGCTCCCCTAGTAAATTCCAACACAAAGTAATGAAGCAGCAACACTCTGTTTAATCACACAGTTTTCACAATAACATAGATCAAGTACTTTTTGATAGCATACTACTTTTAGTCACACCAATCAACTCATTGGTTTCTCTTTTATGACCATATAGAACTTTCTAGTTGCACCCAGTAAACTTATTCTTGTTAGAACAATCTGGAATAGCTTTTAAAAATCAAACACACACAGGGTCCCTATAAAGCTATGAAGATGATTCAGTATTGATTTTTCCAGACCCTTCTAGTTACTTGTTTATTATATAATAATGTTCCTAGAACTTTAAAGAGTTAACATCTGACAAAATCCTCCTGATAGTTATTTGTTTATTTTGATTAACAAGCATGCACTGGAAGATACTAGGAGAACATGATAAACAACTAAATATAAACATTCTACTCCCTTCTAGACCCTTCAGTGGGAATTCCAACTTCTATGTCACATAGAAATATGAAACAATCTCTCTCTGCAGCGATCATAATCAATAATGAACCCAATTCATATGACAATCTGAACTCATTTAGATTTAGTAGGATAACTTTCTAATCGTTGTTAGTCAAGCTTTGTTCGTAGAGAATGTTAAGTGAAAATATTTTTGTAAATTTGGTCTGTGAATGTAACTGAAACATCTATTTCTTTTGAGTCAGTTTAAAGGCAGCAAAGTAAGAAACGCTATTCAAGTTAGAAAGAGTGCTTATGGCCTATCGGGTAATAATAACGGTCCATTGATATACGGATTTATCGTCGTTCAGGTCACACAAAACGGGTTTTTGCACAAACAATCCTTTGTGTGGTTGAAAAGCAAACATATTTGAATAGAGTTAAAATTGAATGCCTTTAGATGTCGCCCAATTAAGTTCAGTGTCTACGTGTCTTGATTCTGCAGGAGACGCGCCCTGACATCAACATATTTGAAAATACTTTCATTAACCATATCCGATATACTTTCATCCATTCATTATTTATGTATATTATTCTTACTGCTGTTTTTCGTCTAAACGTTGTTTAACAAGCTACATAATCGTTAGAGTTTATATGAGTATAATATTATGCTATGCCTGTTCGACGTCACAGATAACGATCGTCTGTAGGGTGAGGTTGTAGTTCGTCTGTACTTATAACTGGGTGACGCGTACTCTAACAAGGTCACGAGCTTAAATGTACCTACAGAAGAGAAGATTAGAAAGGTAAAAGAAATTATCGAAGCAATACAGTTTTTGTATTATTGTTTGATGTACAATTTAAAGTTTCCATTGAATGCATAATCAATTTAGGAAGCGGTAATTCATCTAAATATGTACGATTATATGGGGTAGATCTCAAAAGCGATGTCATGTTTTTGGATTAAAATACAAGTGTATTCGCTTTAAACACCCTTTAAGAATCTAAAACCAATATATTTTTGCTTCCAATGACTATTCCTCAGTGCGTATCAAATAACAGTACAGCTGTTGTTCAGATTTGAATAAATTAAATTTGTATTCATCCACTTAATATTTATTAACCCTACCGTTAGATATTAATGGAAATATATTGACCTTTTATTCAACAAGACCTAGTACAGTTAGGATTATACTAGTCCTTAATACGGTAAATATTACAGTCATTCATGGTGTTGCGGTATGTTGCATCAATGCAACATTTAAAAGAAAGAAAAAACATTTAACCTCCATAATTTACCCGTTTTTCATTATAATGTATATTATCTTCGCGATAACATTTCCTCTTATACTTTAAAATACTTCTATCCTATTTGAATCTGTACATTTTCAATTACTATTGTAAAACTGTAGATTTATATGCAAAAAATTATGAGTTTTAATATATTATGAAAGACGATAAACATCGTTATGTTCAAGTCCCTATAGAGAATAAAGCGTAAATTGTGTTACTTCCGGTCTTTATACACGTGACACAGATGGTATCAGAGGGCTATCAGTTCTTACAAAATCGCCGAACATGCTGGTAGAATGCTTGGTTTTCAAACATAGGCAAAGATGAAGATAAGAAAGAGTAAATTAAGATTCACGCAACCAACCAGTGGCCATTTCATTGCTAGCATACATGTTAATGCGAAATAAAAATAAATCATTAAACAAAATGATTTAAGTGAAACAAGAAACGATCAGTGCAATTCAAATATCAACTATTAGACCACATAGTTTAATTGAAATAATGACGGAGCGAAGCATCTTAAACACCACATATTGGTAAAATAATTTAATTGAAATAATGACATATCAAAGAACTAAAAATATATACAAGTGAAATAATGGATTTTATGGAAAATTCAATTAAACAACCCCTTGAATCCATGTCTAGTTTTACCACAAACAAATCTTGACATTTTTCCATAACCTGTGTATGTTGTCACTGCTTCTTTATTCTGTGGGTTTGATCTCAATAGAGGCTGCAATGGAGTGATGTGGTAACTACATAAATTACACGGATAAATCTTTGAAAATGTTATCATTTATCTTATTGGCTGCTTATCTAGATTAAGCAATTTATACTTTATTTTCTTGGTTTTCTCTTGCTTAAAGAGACTCACTCAGAGATTGAGATTGTAACGTTTTAAAATGAATTGTCTTCTACCGTAAACATAACAATATGGATTTCTTAGGTAACATAGAACCGGATTGTTTTCTTTGTAAACAACGACCTAAACTTAGAATAAAAGGTGTTTTTAGATACCATCGTCACATGGGTCTTTGGAAATGTTTACCGCACACGAGTATGAACAAATACAGCATTTCTGTCAAGCGAAAAATGGATCGAGCGAGAAAGGAAAATAAACCGTGAAAACATTTATATATTAAATCATTATCAATAGAATAAGGAAAATAAAAAGTACTGACACTTTCTGCAATGTACGTGGTCTGGATGACCTGCTCCTTAATATTACATTGGGTCATGGACCCACCAGTAATGGAGGAACCCAATGAACTAAACAAAGAGCAAAGTAAGTCTGAGAGTAAAGTGAACTTGTTTGAGTAAAACATACATTATTATATGTAATCATGAAAAACAACATTCATTTCATTTGGTCTTTACTTATTTACTTATAAGGGTAAATTATTGATACAGTAGTTGTTATAGTATTTCGGACATTACTATATTTCGGATACATTTCATACCCATGATCAAGCTTCGTAATCTTACAGTTTTTATTCTAACAAACTTGTACGAACTGATCTACACCGTATGTCAACGCACTTGATTATTACGGGATGGTCGTTGCTCGGTGTTTGCTCATCAGAACTGTCATATCTGTCTGTTATTGAGGTGTAACAGTAATG
>OX401404.1:18223745-18279888 GCA_947846245.1 Cerastoderma edule
ACATGTATTGTCTTTTTTCCGAGAGCATACGATTTCTTTCCTTTCCCAATGATAGTATATGCTTCTCTTCTTTTACTCAATCAAGTTAGAAATGTTCATATCGGTGCAATGGTCGAAATCGTATCATCCCCATTCTCTATAGAAAAGGGAAAACGTGCGTGTTATCTTTTATATTTGGGTAGTTAAAATCGGGACTTTTAGAAAAATGCTTCTCAAGTAGGAATAATCGAGAGTAAGTGTGTATTTTCTGCGATAGAAACTCCACCTCAATCTATTCCCAAATCGGGGGATATGTGACTACTCTAAACTGAAAACAACAGCACATTACAAAAACACAGAGCAACAGAGAAACACATGCATCCTGTGCGTTTGGTTAGACCACGATGTAGCAAAAGGATAAATGGATGATTTGTAACAAGTAAGCATGTTGTTACAACTGTTCATAAAGTCCTTTGTATCAAACGTGACATAGTTACGTATTACGAAGTACCATGCCAGTGGTCGCTTCTCATTGCGCCGTTTGTTAATGTTAATGCGAATTAACACAGCAAATAAACACATCCAAATGCATAGGGAATAATAGAAAATCACTGCGAATGGAAAGTACAGTCAACCTTGATTTAAGCGAGTATAGCTGCCGAAGACGAAATGCTGGTGTAAAAGAGAGCAATCGGCACAATACGATCGCCAGTTACCAGATAACCTCTACTGAATAACTTGCGTCCTATATTAAGACAGCCCTATACGGAATGATATTGTACCAACTGTTTGAATCTGGTCGCTTAAAGCAATATCTATTGTTTAGTGTGTATATGTGTCTCAGTGATAGCCAATTACGTCAATCTGTCCTAGCATCATTCACTACTCTAACCCTTTGACTGCTGGGTAAGTTTATATAAATCGTTTTTTTTTTTTGTCCCTTCTGCTTTCATAAACCTTAAATAACTGCCTTAGTTTGATGAGGAAAGATTTTCAGGGTAGCAAATAGGTTAGATCACAGGCCAGCCGCCAATTTACTTGATGCATAAGCATGAAGTCGGTTTCAGCACTATAAGGGTTTACATGACTGCAAAACACGATTTCCAAGCTTCTGATAACCTGCCATAATGAATACATTTGTTCATTGGCAAAAGACTAATGAATGATTTCACGGAGCGATTGTCCGTACTGCCTGTGTCCCGAACATGGGTCCGTCAAAAAGACAGCAAGTGTATTATCGTGTCAGAGAGAAGGCCATATGCTCATTAGTCTAGACCAGGTGCGCAATAGTTTTTTTGCAACAATTTTTATGACGAGTATTCGATGCATTCTTGTATTGAACCCTCGATGTTAGGACCGCAACTTATATCTGGACAACGGCGCAAATAATGTTACGCGAGAAAAATAAATCTACAAACATACATAATTCGCTTTAAAAAAGTTTGTGGAACATATATAAGTGATAGATGTATGATTTGACATTCGATACTAGTAACTGGGTTAAATGACATATGTATAGAATGGCATCAAATCAATCAACAGTTTTAACGAAACATTCCTTTTTTGTATAATTAACAATTCAAGTGAACGGTCTTTAGATAAGCTTTAGATTAAACGTCGATTTTCGATTCTTATTTCATAACTAAACTAGCAGTTAATTCATACAAATATCTCCATGCTTTTCAAACTCAATTAGGTTTCAATTAAAAACTGTATACTCCAAGTAATTTAGACTTGTGTTACTTGTTTCAATGGAAATAGCTTTTCTTACATAGTTAGAAAATAGAATTTCAAGGGGGATCCGAAAATCACTATGCCGTAATAAGTGACGAGACACGATAATTTAACAGTCTCTCTCGTAGACAATGAAACATTTTGTGGCGAAATACAAAATGAAATATCATGTCAAATTTTAAACAAATATTTGCTTTATTATTATATCCATGTCCATGCAAGTTGTTCTCCTATTAGAAATGAATTGTGTGTATTGATAATAATAGTAACCCTTAAATATTCAAAAGACCCCACATGCATGATTGGTCTATCATCACACATAACCGAGTTTAAGATCGCAGTAGTTTGGCTAAAATGCTTCTGAACACATGATATACAGTGAACCCTCGTTTATCCGGACCCCGATTATCCAGATGTCTCGCAATCCGAACAATATTGTAAGGGAACGGAATTATTGGACCAGTTTATTGCAGACGATTTTTGAAAATATTGTGGGTAAAGGAGAAATTGCTCGTGACGAGCAATTTCTCCTTTACCCACAATGTTTTCTGCCATATCAGAAGATAATCTTTGAATTTCATCACGTTTTGATATGTCTTCTGCAAACTCTTTCAATTTGGGACGGTCGACAATTTGGCGTTTGCTAAAGGGTTATAAGCGTACATCGCTCATACAGACTGTTTATGTCTTAATGTGAATAAGAACATGCTCTGCTTCATTAGTCCGGATTATTCGGTAAACTGGACATTTTGTTGGGAACGGACGTGTTCGGATAAACGAGGGTTCACTGTACATCCTTTTGACTCGTTTTCCTTCAGCTTGCAGTGGTCATTTCGGTGAGAATAACCCGGATAGCAAGGATGACAGAGTCGATTCGAACACAGGTAAGTATTCCCTTGTTATTCGATCATGATACACATTATAAACATCAGAAATTACCATCTTCTGTAATATATTGGAATACCACACGGTCTACCCTACAAGGACAGTTTCTGCAGGTTATCCATGACGTGGTTCATGTCCGATCCTTGTCGAATAAACAAGAACTTTTATTTTCGAAAGCCAAAGGATCTTTAAAAGCAGGGCTATTTGCTGTGTAAATTACGAGAGATTGTATTGGTTGAGTTTTTGACGACATTTCAATTGAGCCTTGTTTACAAACGCTAGCAATTGTCCAACAAATCATAAAAAGTAATAACAAAAGAATATTTGAAGTGCTTTGTATACCAATAAAGATTACAATCCGATGCAATTGAATTCAAATATTGATTTTCCTCAATCCCAAAATACATTCCTATGAATTATTAATTAGATTAAAAACAGGTTCAGGAATGATCTTAACAAATCTCAAACATACACTGTGAAAAAATGGTAGATTAAGTAATGATTTGGAATTGTCTACATTTCTAAATGGACGAACCAAACCAAAAACATTAAAAATCCTCCTTTACACATACTCAAAACGCACCCTCCAGTTTCATAGATGGTTATGAATTGGATGTTTAGTTGTGTCAAACCGATGACAAATAAATAAGATATTAAAATGAATGGAACACCAGATCTAACCATAGTAGAAGTAATGTGGACGCGTAAAGCACTGCGATTTTATTGAAAAATTGCTGAAAATGTGTTAAGATCATTTATAAAAATGCCAACAAATTATTAGAACAGTCCACATTCGTTAGTATATGGTCCGAGTTCCTGAATTAAAGTAACTAGTCCCCTCTTTGCGATGGACGTATTCACATGATAGAGAGAGAAAGAGTCCTGGTTGGCCTATTAAGTGTCGGTGGGACTTGCTTGTTCGATGAAACACAGACAAGCTTTTTGATTCCACCTCGTGGGGGCCTTCTTTTATGAATCGGTCCAGTCTGGTACCCTTTATGATGTGTTAGATAAATTAAACGAACAGGCCAAACCCCCATAAAAATATAATGAGCCGTTTTCCTTTAGAATTCAAATTATGACAATAGTTATTACAACGTCAACTTAAAACAGACAAACATATGCCCCGAAAAATGTGAAAGGAACCATGCAAAAGCGATAATAACCTGGTTTTAATAGACGTATTATACTTATATACAAAATTGCAATTCAATAAAACTTTAAAAAACCGACTGGGTTCAATCTATTCCAAATCGAGAATTTATTCAACAAACAATGTCAATTGTCAATTTGGTAACACAATGAGTATTAAATGCCGTGTCAAAACCAACAATCAAAATGTAAAAAAAAAGATGGATCAGTATCAGGACTCTGATACATGGGTCGATATCGGGACTCTGATAGATGGGTCGGTATCGTGACTGTGAAAGATGGGTCGGTATCGGGACTCTGATAGATGGGTCGGTATCGGGACTGTGATAGATGGGTCGGTATCGGGACTGTGATAGATAGGTCGGTATCGGGACTCTGATAGATGGGTCGGTATCGGGACTATGATAGATGGGTCGGTATCGGGACTCTGATAGATAGGTCGGTATCGGGACTCTGATAGATGTGTCGGTATCGGGACTCTGTTAGATGTGTCGGTATCGGGACTCTGATAGATGTGTCGGTATCGGTTTTAGGATAGATGTGTCGGTATCGGGACTGTGATAGATAGGTCGGTATCGGGACTCTGATAGATGGGTCGGTATCGGGACTGTGATAGATAGGTCGGTATCGGGATTATGATAGATGGATCGGTATCGGGACTGTGATAGATGGGTCGGTATCGGGACTATGATAGATGGGTCGGTATTGGGATTATGATAGATAGGTCGGTATTGGGACTGTGATAGATGGGTCGGTAACGGGACTCTGATAGATGGGTCGGTATCGGGACTGTGATAGATAGGTCGGTATCGGGACTCTGATAGATATGTCGGTATCGGGATTATGGTAGATAGGTCGGTATCGGGACTCTGATAGATGGGTCGGTATCGGGACTGTGATAGATAGGTCGGTATCGGGACTCTGATAGATAGGTCGGTATCGGGACTGTGATAGATAGGTCGGTATCGGGATTATGATAGATATGTCGGTATCGGGATTATGGTATATAGGTCGGTATCGGGACTCTGATAGATGGGTCGGTATCGGGACTGTGATAGATAGGTCGGTATCGGGACTCTGATAGATAGGTCGGTATCGGGATTATGGTAGATAGGTCGGTATCGGGACTCTGATAGATGGGTCGGTATCGGGACTGTGATAGAAAGGTCGGTATCGGGACTCTGATAGATAGGTCGGTATCGGGACTGTGATAGATAGGTCGGAATCGGGATTATGATAGATAGGTCGGTATCAGGATTATGATAGATGTGTCGGTATCAGGATTATGATAGATAGGTTGGTATCGGGATTATGATAAATAGGTCGGTATCGGGACTGTGATAGATAAGTCGGTATTGGGATTATGATAGATAGGTCGGTATCGGGTTTCTGATAGATAGGTCGGTATTGGGACTCTGATAGATGGGTCGGTATCGGGACTGTGATTGATGGGTCGGTATCGGGACTGTGATAGATGGGTCGGTATCGAGACTATGATAAATGGGTTGGTATCGGTGCTGTGATAGATGGGTCGGTATCGGGACTCTGATAGATGGGTCGGTATCGGGACTGTGATAGATAGGTCGGTATCGGGACTCTGATAGATGGGTCGGTATCGGGATTCTGATAGATGGGTCGGTATCGGGACTCTGATAGATGGGTCGGTATCGGGACTCTGATAGATGGGTCGGTATTGGGACTCTGATAGATGGGTCGGTATCGGGACTCTGATAGATGGGTCGGTATCGGGACTGTGATAGATGTGTCGGTATCGGGACTGTGATAGATGTGTCGGTATCGGGACTGTGATAGATAGGTCGGTATCGGGACTCTGATAGATGGGTCGGTAACGGGACTCTGAAAGAAGGGTCGGTATCGGGACTCTGAAAGAAGGGTCGGTATCGGGACTCTGATAGATAGGTCGGTATCGGGACTCTGATAGATGGGTCGGTATCGGGACTGTGATAGATAGGTCGGTATCGGGACTGTGATAGATAGGTCGGTATCGGGATTATGATAGATAGGTCGGTATCGGGACTCTGATAGATGGGTTGGTATCGGGACTCTGATAGATGGGTCGGTAACGGGACTCTGAAAGAAAGGTCGGTATCGGGACTCTGAAAGAAGGGTCGGTATCGGGACTCTGATAGATAGGTCGGTATCGGGACTCTGATAGATGGGTCGGTATCGGGACTGTGATAGAAAGGTCGGTATCGGGACTGTGATAGATAGGTCTGTATCGGGATTATGATAGATAGGTCGGTATCGGGACTCTGATAGATGGGTCGGTATCGGGACTCTGATAGATGGGTCGGTATCGGGACTCTGATAGATGGGTCGGTATCGACTCTGATAGATGGGTCGGTATCGGGACTGATAGATAGGTCGGTATCGGGACTGTGATAGATAGGTCGGTATCGGGACTGTGATAGATGGGTCGGTATCGGGACTGTGATAGATGGGTCGGTATCGGGACTCTGATAGATGGGTCGGTATCGGGACTGTGATAGATGGGTCGGTATCGGGACTCTGATAGATGGGTCGGTATCGGGATTCTGATAGATAGGTCGGTATCGGGACTCTGATAGATGGGTCGGTATCGGGACTCTGATAGATAGGTCGGTATCGGGACTCTGATAGATGGGTCGGTATAGGGACTCTGATAGATGGGTCGGTATCGGGATTATGATAGATGGGTCGGTATCGGGACTCTGATAGTTAGGTCGGTATCGGGATTCTGATAGATAGGTCGGTATTGGGATTATGATAGATGGGTCGGTATTGGGATTATGATAGATGGGTCGGTATCGGGATTCTGATAGATGGGTCTGTATCGGGACCGTGATAGATGGGTCGGTATCGGGACTCTGATAGATGGGTCGGTATCGGGACTCTGATAGATAGGTCGGTATCGGGACTGTGATAGATGGGTCGGTATCGGGACTCTGATAGATGGGTCGGTATCGGGACTCTGATAGATGGGTCGGTATCGGGACTCTGATAGATAGATCGGTATCGGGACTCTGATAGATGGGTCGGTATTGGGATGATGATAGATGGGTCGGTATTGAGACTGTGATAGATGGGTCGGTATCGGGACTCTGATAGATGGGTCGGTATCGGGACCCTGATAGATGGGTCGGTATCGGGACTGTGATAGATAGGTCGGTATCGGGATTCTGATAGATGGGTCGGTATTGGGATTATGATAGATAGGTCGGTATCGGGACTGTGGTAGATGGGTCGGTATCGGGACTGTGATAGATAGGTCGGTATCGGGACTCTGATAGATAGGTCGTTATCGGGACTCTGATAGATGGGTCGGTATCGGGACTAGATGGGTCGGTATCGGGACTCTGATAGATGGGTCGGTATCGATAGATGGGTCGGTACTGTGATAGATGGGTCGGTATCGGGACTCTGATAGATGGGTCGGTATCGGGACCCTGATAGATGGGTCGGTATCGGGACTGTGATAGATAGGTCGGTATCGGGACTCTGATAGATAGGTCGGTATCGGGACTCTGATAGATAGGTCGGTATCGGGACTGTGATAGATGGGTCGGTATCGGGATTATGATAGATGGGTCGGTATCGGGACTCTGATAGATAGGTCGGTATCTGGACTCTGATAGATGGGTCGGTATCGGGACTCTGATAGATGTGTCGGTATCGGGACTCTGATAGATGTGTCGGTATCGGGATTATGATAGATGTGTCGGTATCGGGACTCTGATAGATAGGTCGGTATCGGGATTATCATAGATGGTTGGGTATCGGGACTCTGATAGATGTGTCGGTATCGGGACTCTGATAGATAGGTCGGTATCGGGATTATCATAGATGGTTGGGTATCGGGACTCTGATAGATGGGTCGGTATCGGGACTCTGATAGTTTGTTATGCGGATAATTCCGTTTCAGATCAATCTGTGCACGTTGAACACTTTTTTGTTGTATTGTGCTGCCGCTGTCATCATAAATAGCAACAAATACTATTACTAAACTTTCCACAAGGCCCGGTCATGACGGATAGTACCATCAGCATTTCTATCCTCGGCTCATGAACGATCGAATTCCTCACTCCTGGGACGCTAGAAGTAATGTTACTACCGTGTCTGAGAAACTGTAGTTATTCCGCCCTCTTTACTCTTTGGAGCAGGCCGGTTGTGTATCATAACCGCTACGATATTTAAAAAATGGAGCAATTAAATGCGACAAAACTTCATCTGGTTAAACATTGGCATATAATCTTATACCTCATAGACCAAAAATAAAATTATTTTTTTCATTTAAAAGAAAAATAGCTCATTTCTGAAAATCAAATCTTCCGGTTTTATCATTCGGTCAACTCGGCACTCTCTAAGGGCGGAGCTTATCACTCTTTATTCCATGTTTTGAAATCGTAGAAAAGTTGTAAAAAAAGGCGGGAAAAACATGTTTTTCATTGAATGAGCCCTATATGTTCTGAGGGTAATTACCATATTTTAAAAGCAGAAATTGCGAGATGTTGCAATACAATCAAATGGCCACTAACGGTTTTTTCTCTCTAAATTTCACACAAAATCAAAATTAGGAAATACAACTGAATTAAGAAATTTAAGCTTCTACCAAGCTGTTTGATTTAATATCTTAGACAATACTATGCTAGGGTTATCATAAGAGTGTTATCTAACTTGTGATTGTTGCGATCGACTTTGCTACAACAAGTGATGAGCGTGGAATCATAACGTCGGTGGTAAACCAGCTATCAGCGACAAGACGTTACGACATCGTATCTGCTGAGAACCCACATGGAGAGGTGCATTCCAATCTCACGTTAATATTTCCAACCTATAGGCTTGGGAGTCCCTCTTGTTTCAAAGAATTGCTAAGCATCAAAAACATGATTCAATCCTGAATTAGGTTGAAATCCAGCGATTTGTTTTCATTTGCTCTCGATGCACATTCGGTATGTTCAGGTGGATTGACGAGGGTAAAGTTAACTTGATGGTCGAGAATCTGAACGGGCGTCCCTTATCGATGGTACGCTGATAAACCTCTCATCATTCGTATACGATCCAAAATGCGACAATTTATTTCAGTTTGGAATGATTAGACACCAGTAAGGTTCATTATTGATGGCGAGTTTTAATTGACCAAACAGTTCATTCCATGAACGAAAGGATCTTCTTTTTTTAGTATTCTTACCCTATATCAGTACGCTAAAAAAGTGTACACTGGAGAATAATGCCATTTTATTCATATAATAAATTCTCTTGGCTCATGGATACATGAATTAACTCCTAAGTCAATCAAAACTCGCCAATAATAATGAACCCAACTGAAATCTAATCATGCCAAACTCAAACAAATCCTATATCAATGCAGATACATAGATCTAAGTCGCTGGTCAACGCTATAAGACCATATATAGTATTCCTCTTTTGTTCCCACAGGTTTTGGTTACATGATGGAGGAAACCAATTACATAATTGACTGTTGTGGCGTGGTGGATCGATGGGAGGCCTACTTTAAGAACGTTGTAGGGTCGGTGACCGTCTATTTCCAGATTTGGCGTCGAGTATCCGGCAACACGTTCACCCTTGTCGGGGAAAACGACTTTACAGTCAGTACGTGAGCACTCTCGTTTTGGTTATACCATTTATAGTCGTGTGATCTTTATCGTATTTATTTCATTGTTTTTTCGTATTTATCTGGGGTAATTTCAAATGAAATAGAATGCGTACGAATATGATAGACGAATTTTATTATATGAAATGTTAAGAATATTTGGGAATTCTGTTTCGTATTATTGACGAATTGTATTAACTTGACATTATCTGCATATTTGTTGATTTTTACACATATGCTTTGCTTGGCGAATGGACATGTCAGTTTCAAAAATACCAATTAAGTTCCTAAATGGACAAAAATTAGAAGTTGACTCTAAAAACCATTAACGTTGAGAAGTAACGAGTGACGTTAACGCAAGCGCCTGGTGAACTAGCACTTGGTAATTTCACCGTTAATAATTTGTAGAATTTGACTACGGGTAGAACTCGCAGGAAAATTGAGTGACCGTTAGAAGCATAAAACATTGATTATTTACAACTAAGCAGATGATCACATTTGCATATGCGAAGCATAAACGACCGACTGAATGTCTGATACGGATAATCAATGTATGGATAAATGGAAGTATTCATAAATCTTATTTTCGTTAATTAATTGAACCAATTATTTTTCCATTCCTCTTTGTTCTGATCTAAGGTTCTAGCGGCGAGCAAGCAAAGAGTATTGCCCAAGCAGAACGAATAACCATCAAGTCCGGTGACAGATGGGGCTGGTGAGTTAATAGTTCATCTTATTTCTGTCTTCCCTGGTTTAACTCAATTTCAATTTTCAATTACATTATAGAGTTTCATGGACATAAACCAGAACCACTATCGACTTTCTGGGAAATTACAAATGGTGTAATTTTAGATATCGTAAATGCAAGTGTGTGTTTGTGCCTTTTTTCCTATTCAGCTGGACAAATTTCGTAATAATGAAAGAAATAAGTGTGCATTTCATTATTTTTAGTGTCAAAAGTAACTAGATGGAACGAGATGTAGGCGTTATTGTTAGTGTCGTGATTGCGAAATGTTATTGTCAAATGTAACGAGATTTAAGCGTTATAGTAAGTGTCGTGATTGTAAAATGTTATTGTCAAATGTAACGAGATGTAAGTGTTATTGTAAGTGTCGTGATTGTGAAATGTAATTGTCAAATGTAACGAGATGTAAGCGTTATTTTTAGTGTCGTGATTGTAAAATGTTATTGTCAATGTAACGAGATATAAGCGTTAATGTAAGTGTCGTGATTGTCAAATGTTATTGTCAATGTTTCAAGATGTAAGCGTTATTTTTAGTGTCGTGATTGTAAAATGTTATTGTCAAATGTAACGAGACATAAGCGTTAATGTAAGTGTCGTGATTGTAAAATGTTATTGTCAATGTAACGAGATGTAAGCGTTATTTTTAGTGTCGTGATTGTGAAATGTTATTGTCAATGTAACGAGATGTAAGCGTTAATGTAAGTGTCGTGATTGTGAAATGTTATTGTCAATGTATCGAGATGTAAGTGTTATTTTTAGTGTCGTGATTGTGAAATGAAATTGTCAATGTAACGAGATATAAGCGTTAATGTAACTGTCGTGATTGTAAAATGTTATTGTCAATATAACGAGATGTAAGCGTTATTGTAAGTGTCGTGATTGTGAAATGTTATTGTCAATGTATCGAGATGTAAGTGTTATTGTAAGTGTCGTGATTGTAAAATGTTATTGGCAATGTAACGAGATGTAAGCGTTATTGTAAGTGTCGTGATTGTGAAAGGTTATTGTCAATGTATCGAGATATAAGTGTTATTTTTAGTGTCGTGATTGTGAAATGTTATTGTCAATGTATCGAGATGTAAGCGTTATTTTTAGTGTCGTAATTGTGAAATGTTATTGTCAATGTAACGAGATATAAGCGTTAATGTAAGTGTCGTGATTATAAAATGTTATTGTCAATATATCGAGATGTAAGCGTTATTTTTAGTGTCGTGATTGTGAAATGTTATTGTCAATGTAACATGAAATAAGCGTTAATGTAACTGTCGTGATTGTAAAATGTTATTGTCAATGTATCGAGATGTAAGCGTTATTATTAGTGCCGTGATTGTGAAATGTTATTGTCAATGTAACAAGATGTAAGCGTTTTTTTAGTGCCGTGATTGTGAAATGTTATTGTCAATGTATCGAGATGTAAGTGTTATTTTTAGTGTCGTGATTGTAAAATGTTATTGTCAATGTATCGAGATGTAAGCAATATTTTAGTGTCGTGATTGTAAAATGTTATTGTCAATATATCGAGATGTAAGCGTTATTATTAGTGCCGTGATTGTGAAATGTTATTGTCAATGTATCGAGATGTAAGCGTTATTTTTAGTGTCGTGATTGTAAAATGTTATTGTCAATATATCGAGATGTAAGCAATATTTTAGTGTCGTGATTGTAAAATGTTATTGTCAATATATCGAGATGTAAGCGTTATTATTAGTGCCGTGATTGTGAAATGTTATTGTCAATGTATCGAGATGTAAGTGTTATTTTTAGTGTCGTGATTGTGAAATGTAATTGTCAATGTAACGAGATGTAAGCGTTAATGTAAGTGTCGTGATTGTAAAATGTTATTGTCAATGTATCGAGATGTAAGCGTTATTTTTAGTGTCGTGATTGTGAAATGTTATTGTCAATGTAACGAGATATAAGCGTTAATGTAAGTGTCGTGATTGTCAAATGTTATTGTCAATGTTTCAAGATGTAAGCGTTATTTTTAGTGTCGTGATTGTAAAATGTTATTGTCAATGTAACGAGATGTAAGCGTTAATGTAATTGTCGTGATTGTAAAATGTTATTGTCAATATATCGAGATGTAAATGTTATTTTTAGTGTCGTGATTGTAAAATGTTATTGTCAATGTAACGAGATATAAGCGTTAATGTAAGTGTCGTGATTGTCAAAGGTTATTATCAATGTTTCAAGATGTAAGCGTTATTTTTAGTGTCGTGATTGTAAAATGTTATTGTCAATGTAACGAGATGTAAGCGTTAATGTAAGTGTCGTGATTGTAAAATGTTATTGTCAATGTAACGAGATGTAAGCGTTAATGTAAGTGTCGTGATTGTAAAATGTTATTGTCAATATATCGACCTGTAAGCGTTAATGTCAGTGTCGTGATTGTAAAATGTTATTGTCAATGTATCGAGATGTAAGCGTTAATATAAGTGTCGTAATTGTAAAATGTTATTGTCAATGTATCGAGATGTAAGTGTTATTTTTAGTGTCGTGATTGTGAAATGTTATTGTCAATGTAACGAGATGTAAGCGTTAATGTAATTGTCGTGATTGTAAAATGTTATTGTCAATATATCGAGATGTAAGCGTTATTTTTAGTGTCGTGATTGTGAAATGTTATTGTCAATGTATCGAAATAAGCGTTAATGTAACTGTCGTGATTGTAAAATGTTATTGTCAATGTATCGAGATGTAAGCGTTATTATTAGTGCCGTGATTGTGAAATGTTATTGTCAATGTATCGAGATGTAAGCGTTATTTTTAGTGTCGTGATTGTGAAATGTTATTGTCAATGTATCGAGATGTAAGCGTTATTTTTAGTGTCGTGATTGTGAAATGTTATTGTCAATGTATCGAGATGTAAGCGTTATTTTTAGTGTCGTGATTGTGAAATGTAATTGTCAATGTAACGAGATGAAAGCGTTAATGTAAGTGTCGTGATTGTGAAATGTTATTGTCAATGTAACGAGATATAAGCGTTAATGTAAGTGTCATGATTGTAAAATGTAATTGTCAATATGTCGAGATGTAAGCGTTATTTTTAGTGTCGTGATTGTGAAATGTTATTGTCAATATATCGAGATGTAAGCGTTATTTTTAGTGTCGTGATTGTGAAATGTTATTGTCAATGTAACGAGATGTAAGCGTTAATGTAAGTGTCGTGATTGTAAAATGTTATTGTCAATGTAACGAGATGTAAGCGTTAATGTAAGTGTCATGATTGTGAAAGGTTATTGTCAATGTATCGAGATGTAAGCGTTATTTTTAGTGTCGTGATTGTGAAATGTTATTGTCAATGTAACCAGATATAAGCGTTAATGTAAGTGTCGTGATTGTAAAATGTTATTGTCAATATATCGAGATGTAAGTGTTATTTTTAGTGTCGTGATTGTGAAATGTTATTGTCAATGTATCGAGATGTAAGCGTTATTTTTAGTGTCGTGATTGTGAAATGAAATTGTCAATGTAACGAGATGTAAGCGTTAATATAAGTGTCGTGATTGTAAAATGTTATTGTCAATGTATCGAGATGTAAGCGTTATTTTTAGTGTCGTGATTGTGAAATGAAATTGTCAATGTAACGAGATGTAAGCGTTAATGTAAGTGTCGTGATTGTGAAATGTAATTGTCAATGTAACGAGATGTAAGCGTTAATGTAAGTGTCGTGATTGTAAAATGTTATTGTCAATGTATTGAGATGTAAGCGATATTTTAGTGTCGTGATTGTGAAATGTTATTGTCAATGTAACGAGATATAAGCGTTAATGTAAGTGTCGTGATTGTAAAATGTTATTGTCAATGTATCGAGATGTAAGCGTTATTTTTAGTGTCGTGATTGTGAAATGTTATTGTCAATGTAACGAGATATAAGCGTTAATGTAAGTGTCGTGATTGTGAAATGTTATTGTCAATATATCGAGATGTAAGCGTTATTTTTAGTGTCGTGATTGTGAAATGTTATTGCCAATGTAACGCGATGTAAGCGTTAATGTAAGTGTCGTGAATGTAAAATGTTATTGTCAATGTATCGAGATGTAAGCGTTATTTTTAGTGTCGTGATTGTGAAATGTTATTGTCAATGTAACGAGATGTAAGTGTTATTGTAAGTGTCGTGATTGTGAAAGGTTATTGTCAATGTAACGAGATGTAAGTGTTATTTTTAGTGTCGTGATTGTGAAATGTTATTGTCAATGTAACGAGATGTAAGTGTTATTGTAAGTGTCGTGATTGTGAAAGGTTATTGTCAATGTATCGAGATATAAGTGTTATTTTTAGTGTCGTGATTGTGAAATGTTATGTTCAAATGTAACGAGATTTAAGCGTTAATGTAAGTGTCGTGATTGTAAAATGTTAGTGTCAAATGGAACGAGATGTAAGCGTTTTTGTAAGTGTTGTGATTGTTAAATGTTAGTGTCAAATGTAACGAGATGTAAGTGTAGCCAATTCTAGTGTCGTAAACATATTATCCTAAAGGGTCACAAACGTTGGTACCGTAAATGTGAGCGTCGTTAATGTTAGCATCGTTAACGTAAAGCGTATATGAAAATGTTGCTACATTTAATATACATGTATTACACATATAGACAACTCATGCCACTGGTGGAGAATTTTGACACGCACAAGGAGTGACAGACTCAAAGTTTAGCTTCTTTGATCCGATAGCTATTTTTTCTAGATTTATCAATGACCAATTTGAATCCAGTTTCTTCACCAAGTACAGCACTTACGTTAGAATTACTATCGATATGCAAAGCATGTAAAATAACTTATAAACGATAGCCTCGGCGTTCCTGTCTACAAGACCATAATCGTGTAAACTTCCTCTACCGACGTTATCAAAACGGTTAATGCAATTACAGCAACGTTTACGGGATGCCAATTATCACTTCTAGATCTCAGGGGGTGATTGGAGAAATCACTTTTTGATACAAGTAAAGAACTCTTCCTTCATGCCATTCTTCATCACAGTCTCTTGGAATCTCTTATTTGCCGATTTACGGCAGTGGTCCGTTCGATTTTGTATGTTTTCTTACATCGTGATTGTTTGTAGTTTTGGCCAGTTTTGTACGAAAAGGTGGACGAGTGGTACAGACGTGATATCGTACAAGCGGGGTGGGGTGATTATTTGTAGTGTTGATGTGTTTTGTACGTACAGGTGGACAAACGGTACACACGTGATCTCGTACAAGCGGGGTGGGGGTGATTGTTTGTCGTGTTGAGGTGTTTTGTACGTACATGTGGACGAGCGGTACAGACGTGATATCGTACAAGCGGGGATGGGGGTGATTACTTGTAGTGTTGAAGTCTTTTGTACGTACAGGTAGAAAAGCGGTTTAGACGTGATATCGTACAAGCGGGGTGGGGGTGATTATTTGTAGTGTTGATGTGTTTTGTACGTACAGTTAGACAAGCGGTTTAGACGTGATCTCGTTCAAAACTCAGGTAGGGGGTGATTGTTTATAGTGTTGATGTGTTTTGTACGTTCAGGTGGACGTGCGGTTTAGACGTGATCTCGTTCAAGCTGGGTGGGGGTGATTGTTTGTAGTGTTGACGTGTTTTGTACGTATAGGTGGACGGGCGGTACAGACCTTGATCTCATAAAAAGCTGGAGTGGGGGTGAATATTTGTAGTGTTGACGTGTTTTGTACGTACCGCAGATTGGACGGGCGGTACAGACATGATCTCGTACAAGCTGGGTGAGGGGTGATTGTTTGTAGTGTTGAGGGTGTTTTGTACGTACATGTGGTTGAGCGGTACAGATATGATCTCGTACAAGCTGGGTGGGGTGATTGTTTGTAGTGTTGAGGTGTTTTTATTGCGTACAGGTGGACGGGTGGTACAGACGTGATCTCTCGTTCAAGCGGGTGGGGTTATTGTTTGTAGTGTTGAGGTGTTTTGTACGTACAGGTGGACGGGCGGTACAGACGTGATCTCGTTCAAGCGGGTAGGGGGGTGATTGTTTGTAGTGTTGACGTGTTTTGTACGTACAAGTGGACGGGCGGTACAGACGTGATTACGTTCAAGCGGGTAGGGGGTGATTGTTTATAGTGTTGAGGTGTTTTGTACGTACAGGTGGACGGGCGGTACAGACGTGATCTCGTTCAAGCGGGTAGGGGGTGATTGTTTGTAGTGTTGACGTGTTTTGTACGTACATGTGGACGAGCGGTACAGACGTGATATCGTACAAGCGGGGTGGGGTGATTATTTGTAGTGTTGACGTGTTTTGTACGTACAGGTGGACGGCGGTACAGACATGATCTCGTTCAAGCGGGTAGGGGGTGATTGTTTGTAGTGTTGATGTGTTTTGTACGTACAGGTGGACGGGCGGTACAGACATGATCTCGTACAAGCTGGTAGGGGGTGATTGTTTGTAGTGTTGAGGTGTTTTGTACGTATAGGTGGACGGGCAGTACAGACATGATCTCGCAAAAGCTGGGTGGGGGTGATTATTTGTAGTGTTGAGGTGTTTTGTATGTACAGGTGGACGGGCGGTACAGACATGATCTCGTACAAGCTGGGTGGGGTGATTGTTTGTAGTGGTGAGGTGTTTTGTACGTACATGTGGACGGGCGGTACAGACATGATCTCGTACAAGCGGGGTGGGGGTGATTGTTTATAGTGTTGAGGTGTTTTGTACGTACGGGTGGTCGGGCGGTACAGACATGATCTCGTACAAGCTGGGTGGGGGTGATTGTTTGTAGTGTTGAGGAGTTTTGTACGTACAGGTGGACGGGCGGTACAGACGTGATCTCGTTCAAGCGGGGTGGGGTTATTGTTTGTAGTGTTGAGGTGTTTTGTACGTAAAGGTGGACGGGCGGTACAGACGTGATCTCGTTCAAGCGGGTAGGGGGTGATTGTTTGTAGTGTTGAGGTGTTTTGTACGTACAGGTGGACGGGCGGTACAGACGTGATCTCGTTCAAGCGGGTAGGGGGTGATTATTTGTAGTGTTGAGGTGTTTTGTACGTACAAGTGGACGGGCGGTACAGACGTGATCTCGTTCAAGCGGGTAGGGGGGATTGTTTGTAGTGTTGAGGTTTTTGTACGTACAGGTAGACGGCGGTGACGTGATCTCGTTCAAGCTGGGTGGGGGTGATTGTTTGTAGTGTTGAGGTGTTTTGTACGTACAAGTGGACGGGCGGTACAGACGTGATCTCGTTCAAGCGGGTAGGGGGGGATTGTTTGTAGTGTTGAGGTGTTTTGTACGTACAGGTAGACGGGCGGTACAGACGTGATCTCGTTCAAGCGGGTAGGGGGTGATTGTTTGTAGTGTTGAGGTGTTTTGTACGTACAGGTGGACGGGCGGTACAGACGTGATCTCGTTCAAGCGGGTAGGGGGGTGATTGTTTGTAGTGTTGACGTGTTTTGTACGTACAAGTGGACGGGCGGTACAGACGTGATTACGTTCAAGCGGGTAGGGGGTGATTGTTTATAGTGTTGAGGTGTTTTGTACGTACAGGTGGACGGGCGGTACAGACGTGATCTCGTTCAAGCGGGTAGGGGGGGATTGTTTGTAGTGTTGAGGTGTTTTGTACGTACAGGTGGACGGGCGGTACAGACGTGATCTCGTTCAAGCGGGTAGGGGGTGATTATTTGTAGTGTTGAAGTATTTTGTACGTACAGGTAGAAAAGCGGTTTAGACGTGATCTCGTTCAAGCTGGGTGGGGGTGATTGTTTGTAGTGTTGAGGTGTTTTGTACGTACAAGTGGACGGGCGGTACAGACGTGATCTCGTTCAAGCGGGTAGGGGGTGATTGTTTGTAGTGTTGAGGTGTTTTGTACGTACAGGTGGACGGGCGGTACAGACGTGATCTCGTTCAAGCGGGTAGGGGGTGATTGTTTGTAGTGTTGAGGTGTTTTGTACATACAGGTGGACGGACGGTACAGACGTGATCTCATTCAAGCGGGGTGGGGTTATTGTTTGTAGTGTTGAGGTGTTTTGTACATACAGGTGGACAAACAGTACAGACGTGATCTCGTACAAGCGGGGTCGGGGTGATTGTTTGTAGTGCTCACGTGGATTTTGTAAGTACAGGTGGACAAACAGTACAGACGTGATCTCGTACAAGCGGGGTGGGGTGATTATTTGTAGTGTTGAGGTGTACTTTGTACGTACAGGTGGACGAGCGGTACAGACGTGATCTCGTTCAAGCGGGGTCGGGGTGATTGTTTGTAGTGTTCACGTGGATTTTGTAAGTACAGGTGGACAAACAGTACAGACGTGATCTCGTACAAGCGGGGTGGGGGTGATTCTTTGTAGTGTTGACGTGGATTTTGTAAGTACAGGTGGACAAACAGTACAGACGTGATCTCGTTCAAGCGGGTAGGGGGTGATTGTTTGTAGTGTTGAGGTGTATTTTGTACGTACAGGTGGACAAACAGTACATACGTGATCTCGTACAAGCGGGGTCGGGGTGATTGTTTGTAGTGTTGACGTGGATTTTGTACGTACAGGTGGACGAGCGGTACCGACGTAATCTCGTTCAAGCGGGGTCGGGGTGATTGTTTGTAGTGTTGACGTGGATTTTGTAAGTACAGGTGGACAAACAGTACAGACGTGATCTGGTACAAGCCAAGCGGGTGGGGGTGATTGTTTGTAGTGTTGACGTGGATTTTGTAAGTACAGGTGGACAAACAGTACAGACGTGATCTCGTACAATGGGGGGTGATTATTTGTAGTGTTGAGTTGTTTTGTACGTACAGGTGGACAAACAGTACAGACGTGATCTCGTACAAGCCGGGTGGGGGTGATTGTTTGTAGTGTTGACGTGGATTTTGTAAGTACAGGTGGACGAGCGGTACAGACGTAATCTCGTACAAGCGGGGTCGGGGTGATTGTTTGTAGTGTTGACGTGGATTTTGAAAGTACAGGTGGACGAGCGGTACAGACGTAATCTCGTACAAGCGGGGTCGGGGTGATTGTTTGTAGTGTTGACGTGGATTTTGTAAGTACAGGTGGACAAACAGTACAGACGTGATCTCGTACAAGCGGGGTGGGGGTGATTGTTTGTAGTGTTGACGTGGATTTTGTAAGTACAGGTGGACAAACAGTACAGACGTGATCTCGTACAATCGGGGGTGATTATTTGTAGTGTTGAGTTGTTTTGTACGTACAGGTGGACAAACAGTACAGACGTGATCTCGTACAAGCCGGGTGGATTGATTGTTTTTAGTGTTGACGTGTATATTATACGTACAGGTGGACGAGCGGTGCAGACGTGATCTCGTACAAGCGGGGTGGGGGTGAGGAGGATAATAATCAGCTTTTGGCTCTGTCCGACCTTAATGTCGACGACACCCAGGACTGGTCGACGGCCACTAACGTGAATGAACGGTCGTATGCTGTACGGCTGGATGTGTCGGCGAGTAAGTAAAATGGTCCGCTCTAATTTCCACCCATCTCCACCATGTTAAATAGCACCTGGTTGATCAGTCACAGAGAAAACCAACTCCCATACCGTACTTTCTCTTACCTGTGTTGTCTTTATATTTTTTTAACACAATCTATTGGGGGTGAGGGTTTATGATGTGCTAATGACCAACCCGTTTTGTTATACATGTATCTGCTGAATTTGAGAGAGGGTGTGTGTCAATTTAAATGGTATATGTCACGCTCAGACTGATAAACCGATAACGGCAGAGAAATCGCAGTCGAAGACCGACTAATTTAAATATGGGCACATGTCGACTGCAATTCTTCTGACGAGTGTTGTACGTAACGCCTATATAAACCATGAGTTATCATATACCATCATGACCGGACAGTTGATTGTACGGAAATGTAATAGTGAAAGAGTAACCTAAGAAGTGGATTAAGACAAAAATGGATTCATCAAAACCGAAGACTATCGATAATGTATTTCAGACCATATTTTTATCATTGACCAAAACATGCTAATTTTGGTGATTGCTTCGCAAGACATCGTAACGATATATATTACGACACCATTACACTTATCAGTATAATTAAACATTTGTTCCAGATTCTGATCCAACAAGCAATCTGCCCGACACTGTTTCTATACAAAATGACGTCCCTACCAGCACACCCGTTTATACCGTGACGTGGACGGATGTTAATACGGATGATGTCAGCACCCTATCCATCGCCATGGCAACAAATTCCTATTTTGCCTTTGACAGTGCCACAGGTATGATTAAGGTTAGATAACCACGGTATAAGTATAACACTATACTTATACAACCCCCATTAAAAGTGTATACAACCGCCGTAGGGTTTATACGGTGTGCGTGTACAACCCCCATTAAAAGTGTATACAACCGCGGTAGAGTTTATACGGTGTGCGTGTACAACCCCCATTAAAAATGTATACAACCGCGGTAGAGTTTATACGGTGTGCGTGTACAACCCCCATTAAAAGTGTATCCAACCGCGGTAGAGTTTATACGATGTGCGTGTACAACCTATATTATAAGTGTATACCTCAACGGTTGAGTTAGTAAAATGTACGTACACAACCATCATTATAAATGTGTATAACCAAGCACCCAAGTCTACACAGATGACATCAGCACTCTATCCGTCATTACGGCAACACATTCCTAGTTCACCTTTGGCAGTACCACAGGTATGATAAGGGCAATGTTCACCCAACATGCTGTAAATACTGGATTGGATGATGAATTGTGTATCTATGAACTAGCTCCGTACTACAGCTGAGGATAATCACTTGAAACAGCACCAAACCCCATAAAACCACATTAGAATTGCACGTCAATTTATATAAATAGAGAATATATGATTGGTGTTGTGAATCGGAAATGTTAGCGGGCGAGGCGTAGGAATATTATCCGGTGAGCTGAAGACGAATCTGATGATTGTTCGAAGCCGAGCCCGATAACTTTTCCTATTCAAAGACGCCAAATATTTATTCTTTTTATCCAGTTACCTATATGGATTCAAATAAACAAAACAAAAAAGAAAATAAAACACGAAAAAAGTGACAATCAATACTGACACATGAAAACGTAGCAAAAATAAAATTTCTTTATCCTGTCACCAGGGCAATTTACGGACGGATAACAGGGTACTGTATACCATACAATTGCTGTATTTTTGCACTCGAGTTGTCGTTCATAAGATCTGCATCTAACTCAAGTGTGTCATATTTTCCTAAATAACAGATAATGAAAAGTCGTCAATAAATTCAAGGCGAAAAGGGCCAAAACAAATGGATATCATGTAAGTTTGAACTTGTTTGTCTATAGTATTGATTGTGAGTGCCTGTGTCCATGGATTTATGTCGCCAATTCTAGACGAGGACCGGTTCTTATCCATAGACAAGTCGAAGCGTGTAGTTATAGCTTTCAGGTATATCACTTTGGACAACAACAATTGTTTTACGACTTTAAAAAACAGTTTCAGACAAAGAAAAACGTGGAACTGTGTACCGTTTTACCAAACAGTTTACACTTAAAATTTGCGTAAGTCTAAAACAACAATTCCTCTTATTTCAATATTGGCTGAAGCAATATTGTAGCGTGACACACCATTGGAATCGTCTCGCCAAGACGCTTCCAATAATGTGTCACATTGCAATATTGTAATTTCTTTGAAGATATTGTCCCATGTTTATCAGTTATGACTTACACATATTTTCCTTAAGTTGTTTAGTAAAACGGTACCCTGGTCTGGTTAGTATGGATCAATAGAATTAAGACATAAATGTTTACCCTTTTTGAACAAATTATGAACAACAAATGAACGAATTGTATTACTTCAGTTGTATGCAATATTTCCAAATTTCTCGCTTCATTTATATCCAGGCATAGTGACTACTGCCACAGCGATGGGAGCTGGAGCGTCCGTGGAGAATCTTGTGTTCCGGGTGTCTGATCAGTGCTCAAACACGGCAACAGTCACTCTCACTGTCAGCATAACCAATGACGTAAGTATCGATGAGGTTTATAGATATAACTATAACATTTATACATCTATAGTTACTTAAGTGTATGGAAAATTACGTCATCGATGACGTCAGATTATCAAAATGGAGCGCAAGGAGACTGAAATAAAAAAATAACAAAGCTGGATTGTTCTGGATTGTAAGCAAAAGCTAAAGCAATGATGACAAAACAAACAAGCAAAGGATTGACAGTTTAGTTACATTTTGTATTTATTCGGGGTTTTGACAGGCATTTTTGTTTTCTTAATTCGCATTATTTTCGCGTCCCCCCTCGAACCTTTAGGCAAGAGGTACTACTTTCGAGTTACCTACCGTTGCATTTAGCCTATATCGCCTCTTCTTATTTTTATTAACTCGGCCATATACTGCGTTGGACCTCTAGTGTTTAACTCATGTTAAAACACAAACAAAGAAATGTCCACTTTACACAAAATTCATTCTTAGACATTATTGTTGAAACCCACCTTACAATCCTAACGAAGCAAACCACCCTTTTCACCGAATTAACTACAACTGAATAGTGTTAATACCCACCCAATAAATCCTAAACAAAACAAACCTCTATTTGTTACAGCCCCCAACGATACACAACCTTCCGGCGGCCATTTCTATCAGCGAGGACATCTCTACAGAGACGTTACAATTCACTATTAACGCTACAGACACGCTGGCTGTCACATGTACACTCGCTTCCGGTGGAGACGGGAAATTTGACGTCCGTCTGATATCTACAGGTAACATTATGTTATTCACTTACCTGCAGGTTCATTATTCACAAAGTCAAGGGCGGATTTAGGCGGGGTCGGAGCCGGCGTATGCCCCCCTAAAATTGACCAAGAAAAAGCTTTTAAACAAGCTCATCTATGACTATATAGTCAGCCGATCTTTTCAAATGTCATTTACCATCATAAGAAAATCACATGTTCATTCACTTTACCGTTTAATAATCATTTCCCCCTCATCCTTTTCAATCATTCCATCACATTCCGCTAACAATTAGGACATAAAATAAAAGTCTGTGAACCGTTTACGTACCTTGAAGACGATACAAATCAAAATGTCCGGTCCCTCAAAATGGAAGAGGATAAAACGTAACCAGAGAAAATTGAGGTGGTTTTTTTTTTCACGAAAGAAAAGAAGCGGAAAGTACCAAAATGACATGTGTCTCAAACATCCAGCGTTCGGACACCTTTAGGTGCCGAGATTCCGATGAATTTCGATGTCCCGTCTCTAGAGGGTTTTAAATTAAAGCGTTGGCAGCGCTTTACATATGTATTATCTGTGCAGAAATATTAATCAAAGTGAACACTAACCCATTACCCAATTGTACCACACGTTACCGCACCTCTCACAAATGACTTTTAAAACCGATGCGGCAATACAACCCCATTTATTACAATTGTTTATAACTTATATAAGAGGGAAAAGGTTTTAGCTTAAATATCAATTGCTCTTGCATTAAAAGTTAAATAAGTCACAAATCCCCATATGGAAAAATAGGTTAACCAAAGATAATAGTATGATTTTTTTTAATATTTAATTAGTACATAATTGAAGGGAAAAAACAGTTTTAATGACAGATTTTTTAAAAAAAAAAAGTTTTGTGACTGTTGATGATATATAATACATAAGAAGTTGACTTTAGAAATTATTTTGAAAGGGGAGGAAAACGCTCCAAAAGATTCTATCAAATATTACAAATAGTTCATGTTTTTATACATTTGGTTACTGTCTGCAATTACTTTCAATAATTAGACCTGCCCAAAACTCCAATTAAAAAGAAATAGTTATGACTAGTAATGACTTTCGAATTTGTGTTTAATTGTTGCTCAGCAGGACAAAATGAGCTGCCTACTCATCATTTATATTGCATCATTTATTTGCCAGTGCCATTTCATAAGGCTCTAAATAATCCAGAAGAATGTGTAGGTAATTGGTTTGTCAGAAGCACATTGAATATATGATAGCAGAAAGCTGCAATGAAAATCGGTGCCAATGCTATAAAATTAAAATAAAATATAATGATGTTTGTAAACTCAACAGGTTGGTGCTTGGATGATGGAGGTATTTCAATGAAAAGAAATCAAATTCAATTGTTGCCCAAAGGCTTAGAAGATTTCTATAATAGTTGAGTTTAGTTACAATCTCATAAATTATAAATCTACCTGTATAATCCTTTTTAATTTAAAGAAGCAAATGTAAAGCCACATGAGAGAGTCAGTGGAATTTTTTCATTTATAAGAGCAAGTTTTGATTGACATAAAACAATTGTACAAGTGAGGAATTAAGTTCCCTTCACCATTTGACAAGTACGGAATAAAGCCCCTTCATCATTTAACAAGTGCATATTAAAGTCCCCTTCACCTTTTTACAAATGCGGAATATAGCCCCTTCTCAATTTAGGCGGGAATCTGAGGTCCAAAAAGAGGCTTAAAAAAGATATTTTATCCCAAAGGGTAGAAAATTGTCATTGGTGTTTTTAAATAGCGTTAAGTATCCCTGAAAGTCCTGGGGTATGCCTGTTCTGTAAGTGGTGTAGATTTTTTAAAAAATGAAGTTTTGTTACATGACCGTCAATTGCTTTTGTTCTTTTTCTTTACATCATTTATACTAACTGCTCATTCTACCATACTTATCATCCATTAACAGCATTAAAAAAAAATAGTTTGCATGGAATATAAAATATATTGGCATTTTGAGGCCTTGCTAATCAAAAAAGATATTATCTAAATGTAAATTTTGACATTTTTCTGCTGCTTTTGTTGCGTCTATTTGTAAAACATTATCTAATAATTTTTCATGAGCACTATATATTTACAGTATATTGAGTAATATATTGAGTAAAAGACCAAGTCATATAGCTTTTGATCTAGATTTATGGTAATTACCTTAAGACAGTTTAATTTTATTTAGTTTGCTAAGGTCAACGTTATATGCTGGCCCATGTTACACATAAAGGCCTACTTTTTGACTCACTTGAACTCAAATGTATAGCAAAAGAGCGGGAACTTGTAGTTTGCATTGGCACTAATTCACTGTATTTAATCAACACATTCTATGTGTGACAATCTTTATTAGTTTTCTGACAGATACTGTTGAAAAAAGTGGTCACAACATTATATTTTGTTTGAAACCATTCATAAACCAGAACTTATATTAAATAAAACCAGCAGCCTCCATGAATGGTCACATGAGGTCGATGAAATTCATGGTCTCTTAATATAGCACTAAGTTAATGTAAAACGCTCAATTTAAAATTGCTTGACTTGTGACTCACTTTTTCATAAAACACTGTCCATTCTGGCAGTTGATTTTCAATGCATTCAATGTTCATTTCAAACAGTATGGTAGGCATCGTTAGCAATTCAGTAAATATGTTGTCTTAGGCTCGTTCATCTCTGTACTCCTCTAAGCAGAAAAAGAACCGCTTTTGTTGGCCTTTCCCAACAAATGCAATGACCCAGGTAATTTTCATACCATATTTGGATACTCCAGTATCTTAGAGGTTTTCTCGGGTGGCCTGCTGTTGCCATCCATTGGGTTTGGTCTAATGTGCCCAGGTAGGTTATTGCTGTTGTCAACTTGATACAAAACTATGTTAACGATGTCAATGTGTTTACCATCAAGTGACTCTGCAGCTCTGTTAAAGTTATCTCCAGCTGCCCAAATTGTAACACATGGTGTTTTATTTGAAGCTACGGGGACTGCTTGTTTTTTTTTTCTCACAGTAATAGCCCAACAATTGCTGTCATCGCCCCCCTCTTATCCATCCTTAGACGCTTGTTTTGTAAATAATTTTGAAATGATTACCATCTTTACTGAGCACAAATGCGCGATAAAATCTCTTGAACATTTCACAAGTGTGGAATTAAGCCCGTTTCACCATACCATAGGTGGGGAATGAAGCCACCTTTACCATTTTGTAAGTGCTGAATATGACCCCTTTGTTACTTTACAAGCGCAAAATACCGCCCGTTTATGATTTTTCAAAGGCAAAATAAAGCCAATTCGTCATTTATAAGTGCGGAATGAAGCCCCTTCGTCGTTTTTCAAGTGCGGAAAAAGCACATTTCTCGTTGGTCAGTACATTTTATGTTCCAACTAATAAACGACAATTACACAAGTGATTATTTTCAATGTTTGTAAAGTTTGAAAGAAAACATGTAAGGCTACAAATGGTGGCTATATTCGGTGGAGTTTACACTCACTATAATCGAATTAAGGAGCGACAGCTTAACATGTACACGCGATTATAACCATGACATTATGAAAACAAAAATAAGAAAAAAAAATTGGAGATAGGTGAGATACTAATTTATTATATTCCTATCAGTGAAATACAGGGATTTCTCAGTGTATTAATTTTCAATTTTGTCACAGTGAATATCGTCACTAGTGATGATATCAAAAAGTCATATCATCACTAGTGATGATATCAGTTTTGACGGACCTACTTTTTTACCATTCCTTTGCATTAAAGTCATTGCTGCATTTTTGCACACGGCACTAAAATATTTGTATTCTAAAATGTATCCATACACGTGAATGACGTCATAGGACGCAAAAATGACGTCATTGATGTTGTTCAATCTGAACATATCGGATTTATCCAATGAAAACACCTCTGAAATAATAGGGATGGCGCAATATTGTTTACCGCGAGAATGACGTCACTTTACTTTCGTTTTTAAAAATAGATCTTAACTATGAAATCTTAAAAGTCGTTAAATTTGATTGAGGAAACAACTATGCATGTCACAACAATAATTTCGCCATTAGGTATTAGTTACTGATAAAGATTGATTTGAAAAGGATGTCCAACACATACACATTGAACTACTTATCGTGCACGCTTAGAAAATGTGTTAATTGCCGGATGCCGATTTACCCGAAAAATTGTAACCCTACACTTATATCCGAGGTGTATTTTACAGCTCACGGAAATACCTGAGTAGTTCCGAATGGGGTGTTGTTATCTGCTTGGCTCCTCCCATTTTATATTCCATTTTGCGTTTATGGAGGTATTTTGGCAAATATATTTTATATAGTGGAATAAAATTAATAGAATAATCAACTCCATTCGATTGATATCAAAAATGTGTCACGAGAATGGGTTGTTATCAGGTTGAAAAAACGAGTTCGAAGAACGAGTTTTTTCAACCTGATAACAACCCATTCTCGTGACATATTTTTGATATGAATCGAAATGAGTTGATTATCCTCTTTACAACCATTGCTTTCACGCAACAAATAGTTATTGGATTAAAGTAGTTGATAAAAACCTCTGCAGGAAATGCGTCCAATAGGTGTATAGTGGTGTTTGTGGTTATCAAATGTACAAGACAATGTTATTTCAGAGTACGGTGTATACAGTTTGGACAGTCCATCGTTTGATTACGCTACTAAAAGCCTCTACTCGCTGTCCGTTCAGTGCTCCGACGGGTCTTTAACCGATACACAAACGCTGTCAGTGAACCTCCTAAAGAACGCAGCACCCGTCATGGTGAACCTACAGAGTGAGTAACATTTATCATCAATCGAGGGGAGGTGTAAGGGTGCGAGACTTATATTTACGAATCACCCTTTGGCTTTAAATATTGCTCTTGTTTCTATCTGTTCAAACTCGACCCTAGAACGTCAGGATATTAAATATTGCTCTTGTTTGATTTATTCATTCGTAATACAAGAACGTCAGGATATTTAAATATTGCTCTTGTTTTCTCTGTTCAGACTCGACCCTAGAAAGTCAGGATATTTAAATATTGCTCTTGTTTTCTCTGATCAAACTCGAACTAGAACATCAGGATAGTTAAATTTTGATCTTGTTTTCTCTGTTCAGATTCGACCCTAAAACGTCAGGATATTTAATTTTGTTCTTGTTTTCTCTGTTCAGACTCGATCCTAAAATGACAGGATAGTTAAATATTGCTCTTGTTTTATCTGTTTAGACTCGACCCTAGAACGTCAGGATATTAATATTGCTGTTGTTTTCTCTGTTCAGACTCGACATCCACTTCTACCAACACATCGATAGGAACGACGATATTCACCGTGATCACAACGGATGCGGAAAACAACGATCTCAATTATTCCATCTCATGTAACCCAACACCATGTCCATTTGCTATATTTAGCTGTAAGTATTTAGTTGTCTATCTTTTATTATTTTCCATGTTGTTGTTGTTTATTGTTGTTGTTGTTGTTGTTGTTATTATTATTATTGTTGTTGTTGTTGTTGTTATTGTTGTTGTTGTTGTTGTTGTTGTTGTTGTTGTTGTTGTTGTTGTTGTTGTTGTTGTTGTTGTTGTTTTATAAGGGGTCAGAGCAACACAATGTAACCCTTTTATTACGCATAACCTGTTGCTCTATACGTTTTTTTTTCTCGTTAATTTATTCCAATACTCTGCAAGACAATTAACATGAAGGAGAACACATATGTATGTGTGGCTTATCCCTTGCCCCTTATTTGGAAATTGTGGACTGCTAATAGCACAAGTAGACTACAAACAGAGAGGAAAAATACCATTGCATTTGTCTTACTGGTTTGACAACATTCTGATAAAAGATGGACTCGTTCATTGAAAGCATTTTGATCTTTTAAAAATGTGGCTTATTGAGTATCTAAGGTTTTTTTTTTCAAACATACATATAGTTACACCGTGTAAGATGTAATGATATACTCGGTTAAAGACAGTAATAAGCGATAACCTATCTGGTGTATGATGATCAGTCGATAAGACTTTAGGTTGTCCCATTTCAGCCGGTGAGATCAGGCTGACTGAGGACATCTCTAACCACACACAAGTCGGCTACGATCTCAGTATCACTGTATCAGACAGCAAGAACACGGTGGGACCCCAAACACTCACCATCACCATTTCAGGTAGGTAAAACGTTTCGGTACGAGCAGTGGGGTTTAAATGTAAGGATTTTTTTAAATGCGCAAATTTGGAAATATGTGATCACTTAGTAAAAACATTGACGTAATATACGTTTTGAAAATGAATATCAAAACTCGCCATTTAAATAGTCATTGAAGCACTATCAAATTACCAATTTAAACTTTATCTTCATTTTGACTTTGTAAAAATAATAACTTTAATTAAAGTCACTATACCATATGTTAGACTGTTTTGTGTAGAAATGATTGATATATCGATATTGGTTACCGTTCCAGATATTAACGACCCCGTTCAGATCAGCAACCTCCCCATAGGTTCCCCTCTCACGATCTCAGAAAACACGCCCCTAGCAACGGTTGTCTACACGGTTTCTTATTCGGATGTTGACGCATCACAGGTGCGCACATTCACTATGACGTCATCACCTACGGAAGGGTCCACGTACTTTACCATTGACAGCAACAGTAAGTGTGTGCAATAGCCTGGTTCCAAGATCTGTTTTGGTTATAACGATTATAAAGAGAGTTACCGATTTGCATTAGTCATGCTTGTGTTTGCTATTTTGGTGAGACCCAAACATGTTCCATCCTGTTGTCAAGACGATGTACAACAATTGGTGATCCAATACAATATCACTGACTGACATAGTCTGGTTCCCATTTAAAAGTAACGTAGTGGTAGGGGAGGGAAGTCCACGCTGCGACTGGCTTTATATATACTCATGTTAAAGGGGCTTGTTCACAGAAAAGAAAAATTGAAGGAAAAATAGAATGTCGTTGAAACAATACAGTTTTTGTATTGTTGTTTGGTGTACAATTAAATGTGGCTATTGATAGCATAACTAATCCAGGAAGCTCCAATTTATCTAAGGATGTACAGTTAATATGCGGTAGATCTTAAAAGCGCCATGACGCCACAATGCCTCTTCTTTGGCACCTATAATATAAATAGTACAGATGTTGTGCAGCTTTAAAGAACTTAATGTTTAACTTCAAAATCTCCTCAAATCTGTGATAAAGCACCTTTTAGCACCTAGTCCAAAAGGTTATATATCGAGCTATAGGTGTGCTTGGAGGAAGTCACTGGCTTTTAAAAAATATACTGTGGACTTAACTGTATGAAGTTGATAAAAGAGAATATAAGACAATGGCGCGAAAAAGGCAGTCATTCATTTAGGAATTGAGAACTTAGTTGTTGTTTTTGTCCTTTTCTCTGCCACATTGACTAAAAGCGTTTTCACAATAAAAGAAAAACGTACTCGTAGAGCATATTTCTGTTTGCAAGACAAGATGACCAACGTCTGCCGATAAAGATGTTCTACCAAAATGATTGCTTCATAATACAGTGTTAGTGAGGAAATGTAAGGCGTATAAAAAGTTTAACATACACACGTGGTATATCTGGTAATGTCGTCAATTCGATATCCGAACAAGCAACCAAAATACAAAGAGATGGGCTTGACGAAATGACTGAATTGCTTACCTTGCTTACTTATTAGTGTCTACAGTGCCTACTCACTAATTCAGGCTTTCCAAAAGGTTCACGAGTACGAAAGCAGGAAATAGTGTCTTATCCAAATAAACTCAAAATGTTCTTGTAAAATGGTCTTAACGGAAAAGAGCTGCTTTCATCACAAGTGCTTTTCCTATTATTTCCTATCACTCTATCCTTCGTGTACGTAATTTAACAGTTAGATTGACCGTGTACTCTATGATATCTCTCTATGACGCACTATGACTAAAGAATAACCACTCTGACAACATGATTAATTACTCCTCACTGGCAGAGTAGGCGGTTGTCACAATGGTTTTTACGCAACATCATATACACATGTGTTTCGGTTTTGGCTTTTTTGTCATCAGCTGTTGTTTTTATAATTCGAACCAGATACACATAAAGCATTATCCATTGAGTCTTGCTATTTCTGATCGACAGCGGGAGTTATCAGCACGTCTGGGACTGTTATCAACTTCGAGACGCTGACGAGTACGTCGTTTACGTTCGCTGTGACGGTGAACGACCCAATCACGTCAGATACACAGTCACTCACTATTGACGTCATCAACCAGAATGAGGCGCCGTCATTTGGTCAGTCAAGCTACACGCTTTCCACAACGGAAGGAGCTGTGAGTTTATGTGATTCGGGTTTTTTTCTTGTCCGTTCTAATTGGTGTTTTTGTTGTTTCGTTCTTGGTTTCCCGTGTGTTTGTTTTTATTCTATTATTCATTATATCAGACACCTTTTTCTTTTCGTTTTAATCTATCTATGTGTTGTTTTGAATGGTCTGTAAGTCTGTTTACATAGGAAACCAGTTCTGCAGATCCTATTTGGTATTATTGATCATTTCTAAAACTCAAACCTTTAATACTCTGATATTACACAAAACAATCAAAAGAAGTTCCTAAACAATAATTTCTATTCAAGAGCAACGAATGAATTCCAACGACTTTTAATCCTCATCGAAGTTATAACATGTAGACCTAAGTTCAAAAAATCATTACTTTTCATGATGCCACGAGGGAGAGCGAATCCAAACCTTACAATTGTTATGTCCTTACTTAATACAGTATCAAAGTATTAAAGTGTTAATTACGTGGTACTATGAAATAATTCTTAACCTAACACAGTTTTAACAAAAATTCGTTTCGTATTACAAGAAATGATTGTTTTCAAAAAAGAAGAAATAAAGTTCGTGTGACTATAAAATAAAGAATATTTTCAGCCCTAACTCGGTAAAGTGTTCAAATCTCCGTTTCATAGCAACAATCCCTTTTCACTCAGGGTGGCGCTGTCATAGGAACACCGAACCTCGGCATCACTGACCCAGATTCCGGCGACACAACCACTGTGAGCATGGACTGCGGTTCGAGCTCCGGATACTTTTATATAGACGGGTCAAACGGCACGGTCAGCTTCCAGTCGACATATGACCTTGACACCGGAAGTCTGCCCACTTCCGCTTCCTGTACGCTCACCGTCACCGATTCCGGGGGACTTACGGCAACCGCCGCTCTCACCATTACCATAGGTAACACACGTGTAGAAAGTGTCACATGACGATATATGTATGGCTCAATCTACATGATACCATGTAAACACGCCCCTCTTATCATTACCATAGGTAACACAGTTGAAGAAAGTGTCACATGACGATTTATGTATGGCTCAATCTACACGATACCATGTATACACGTCCGCTGTCACCATTGCCATAGGTAACACACGTGTAGAAAGTGTCACATGACGATATATATTCATGTATACTCTCACATTTGGATATGTTTATATCTTTAGTCGGATTATGGATTTAGATAAGTGTTGTTGTCTAATCACAATGAGCTCAAATATATCAACCCAGAAAACGTCAACGTTGATTCAATTGACGTCGTTCGTCAAATAAACTAACCTCGCGTCATTAGCGTTAAGTTTCTCTAATTACCTAACGTTTTGAACACTTACAGGAATCATCTTATTTGACGCAAATTCGTTGGAAGCATATCTTTCTTACAAAGAAAAAAGAACTAAACGAACCTAAAATAAAGTATTTTGACCATAACGTGGGTTTTCTCACGTCTTTCTCCACGTGCTTATGGCGCAAAAACGCCTCTTATAACCTCATTCAAACTAAAGTACGTTAATCATGTTAATACGTTGACTGCCATAGTTATGAGTATGTACATATGATCACACTAACATTTTTACATGCTTAAGTTCTCATAATTACCAAAAGAAATGTATTTTTTGTATGTTACAGGTTGTGACAATTATGTACTTTGGTAAGTCAAAATATGAAAAGGGACGTATCGAAATGATGAAAACGCGGAAAAAACGACATATTGTGGAAATCGTATGGCTTTGCAAAGTCAACGTTGATAGGGATTTCTCTCATTCGAAACATGTACTGTAATACATTTGTGGCTCATTTTCTTTTGCAAACTGCTAGTTGGTGCAGCTGTAGTTGTCCTTACGCTTTGAAACAATTTAATTACAAAATCTACATCAGTTTCTTGGCAACCACTTTGGTCACGTATGACCGCAATCAGTGCGTGGTCTTCATTGTGATAACCAAATGTCTTCAGCATAGTTATTGGTTTTGCACTCGATGCTTTTAATTATAGTCATTTCCGGGTTACACTATCGAAAAGCATAATACATCCCTCAATCTTGATCAAACTTCTACAATATTTCAGCTTACATCAACGACAACGTACCAGTATTTTCGCCGGCCTCATACAGTTTTTACATCAGTTACTACGCCACTTCGGGGGTCACTGTTGGTACGGTGTCGGCATCTGATGCTGATAGCGGCTCGGATGGTACAATTACATTCACCTTGAACCAGACCCATCTGTCGGCGGAGTATTTCAGCATCGACAACGCTGGACTCATCACGGTGCAACAGTCCCCAACCGGAAGTACTCTAGGATACAGTACTTCCGTTTCTATAACTGCCATAGCAACGGATTCGGGTGGATCGGTGGACAGCGCTACGGTCGTCATTGTAATTTCAGGTTTGTTGATGTTTATTTTTATTTATTCTTATTACAACACGTCAGCAGCATATCGATCATAATATGATGGACGGCTCATAAATAATGTAGGAAGACTCTAACCTTAAGGTAGAGTACCCGTAATCCGCTATCTTGAAACCCATTCTTTCGTCAGATTTCTTCCGCGTTCTGAATATGCATTGGTCGGGGCCAAAACTATTCGATTTGAACCAAATAGGTCCAGCGCCAAAATGCCCGAAGCAATCCGAGTTCAAAATGACGGACTATGGGTATTCTACCTTAACTGATCGTAATGGCTGTTCTAGAAGGGAAGAAGAATCGGCATTCCGTAAGTAAACTGTCAATAAGATTTGAACCCACATGGATACGATCGTGTGATTTCTATACTCTAGCCTCTTTACCCCCTCGCGTGTGATAGTATCCTGAAAATGGGCGACTTATTATAAACCTGATGTATCAACGTAATAAAATGCTTGAACTGGTTCGAATCCTAAGCACGGTTTTTAAATCATTCGCAATATAGAAGAAACAGAACGTGTTTGCCAAACGTCAAATTTGAACTGTCCCAAATTGAGGGAGATTTTAAACGGCATTTGAAATTGTGGTAACTTTGGGATACGATTTACTGTTCCGCAAGGGTAGAACTCTTTGTGGGCGATTTCCCCTTTGCTCACAATAATTTATAGAGTCGTCTGCACCAATTTGGTAAAAGAACATTATTGTTTGGTACTGTTGTAATATAAAGGTTACATACGTACTGTATATTGCAGACACAACTCGTGGACACGTTGTACAGTCTAACTTGTTTTAAGCAGCCACCCTTTTAAGCAGCCAACCTGCCTTAAACAGCCACTACAGAAAGTCCCGTTGTTAGATTTGTAGTGTAAATCAATTTGTGTTAAGCAACCAACCTGTCTTAAACAGCCAATTTGCTCTTTCCATAGGCTAGCCTCTTAACACAAGTTTGACTGTATTTTAATATATGTATTGTATGATGGACCAGAGACCTTTGTTTACAAAATAAAATCCTATTCTATTCTATTCCTAACTACAATAAATACTATAACTATGTCTTCTGCTGACGCTTTCAATTCGGAACACTTAGAATTGAATCAATATATGGGTTAACCCCTGTTTGTTGTTAACATTCCTGATAGACACGACAACCACCAGCACGACCACAACTACTGACCGTTATAGAACCTTCTTCGAGGACACCAAAAACATCGCCTGGTTCCTACCATGTATGTTAACCCTTGTGGCCATTACCGGGTACCTGTTGTGGCTGATGTACACATGCAAGGGAGAGAACAGCTGTGATAACTGGATTCGTCGTTTGTACGTAACGTCGGATTATTGAGTAATTTCATGCGTAAAGCCCGTATTCCAGGAATACCTGGTATATGCTGACACGTTTGTAATGTTTCAAACAGGCCTTCGACACAGATTATAAACACAATGATGAGTTCATTAGCATATGGAAATATGAAGTTTGTTTGATTATGGTTAAAGGATTTCTTACAGAAACTTTATACCATTAGTCATTGTAGACCAAGATGTGAGATGCCTTACGGGTGTCATGTTGGTTACTATGGGGACCACACAAACCTTGACTTTTGGTTGTAATTTTTGTAACACTAGGTTCATTCAAAACAAATTTTCATCTTGCTATTTGGTTTCTGTTTGTCTCCTTGTCACTTCATAACGAAATCTTACTCCAAGAAGCATTGATCCTGCATTAACTAGATCTTCGTAGACTCCAATATCATTGACTTCAGTGTTCATGCGATATCGTAGACTCCAATATCATTGACTTCAGTGTTCATGTGATATCGTAGACTCCAATATCTTTACGTCGTAAACTTCAGTAACTCTGACTTCTGTATTAACTAGAACATCGTATACCTTTATAACTCAAACTTCTGTATTCAATTGAATGTTGTAGACGCCAGTATCGATGACTTCTGTGCTTATGCAATATTGTAGATCCCGATTTAATTGACCTGTGTGTTCACAAGAACATTGTAGACTCTTTTACTTTTGTCGTCACTAGAATATCGTTAACCTAAATATCATTGAATTCTGTGTTCACTAGACTTACGTTAACTCCAAAACCATTGACGTATGTGTTCAGGAGAACATTGTACAGCCCAATATAATTGATCTCAATTTTCACTAGAACATCGTAGAATCCAATGCAATTGTCTTTTGTTTTCGCTAGATTATCGTAGCCTCCGATATCTTGAATTATGTGTTCAGGAGAATATCGTAGACTCCGATATCATTGAATGCTGTGTTCACTTGAATATCGTTGACTCCAATGTCATTGACATCGGTGTTCACCTTAATACCATTGAATTATGTGTTCACTAAACTATTGTAGATCCCGACTTTCCTGACATTTGGGTATCATACTTGTCCTTCTTGGTCCACTAGGACATCCAATTCCACAACCACGTTAGCACAGTTCGATTACTTACGTCATCGTAGAACTGATCTAGCAGTAAATCGCCGACCAATCCTATGTCTTCTACATATAATGAAGTGTCGTTCGGCATTTATACATACAGATAGGAAATTGGACAGAAACAAGGACTGGTAACCTTATGCCCTTGTTTTAGTTCACTAAACAAAGACCCCCCCCCCATCAAATTCCAAATAAAATAAATGGCATTACGGTCTGTTTAAGGTCGATTTCTTAAAGGCGGTGCAAGTTAGAAATAAACCCAAGTAAAAAGTACCAAAATCGAAATAAACAGACTAATACTGGACTTTGGAAAGTGACAATCATAACGTTCTTGGTCGAAAGGTTCAGAATGGGTCTGTTTGCCATAACAACCTGTACGATTGCTTTGTAGTAGTACTTATTATCTAGTAATTCTTGTTTTTACTCTGAACAGCCGTCAGAGACAGAAGCAGCAGAAGCAGATAAAAGAGAGGCGGAAACGGAAGGAACGACGTCGTCGGAGGCCGAGTTCACCGGAAGTATTTACGACGATTGACGAGTTCTCGATCAATTCTCCCATACACTCGGACAAATCGTCAAGTAGGTTTGCTTTTTTATAAAATGAAACCGATTATAACGCAATATTGATAGTGTTTGAAGTATTGCTAAACCAAATAATTATCATTTAAAAAAATATAAAACTTATAACGTTGTAATATAGTTATGGGGATTTGATGAAGATGCCCAAGTAGAAACAATAGTAAACGTTATTATGATAAAAACAAAATAAATATTCAAAGCATCAGGTAATTCATTATGACATTCCAAAATGGATCACGTTATCACCATTCTAGGCATTAAGAAGGTCATATCATCCTCTTTTCTATGGAAATGATCTTATGATGTAGCTAGTATCAGATGTTCTTGCAAGCAATGAACTATTTTCCAGGACATTGGTAATTCAGCCTGCATCATTGAACCTGATGATCTAATGAGTCCGAATTATTAAAAATGATGCTTATGTTGAATGATGACCCAAGCCTGAATGACTCGACCGGGAATAAACATAAATGATCTACAATATATTGTCCAATGCATCCGCTCAGCAAATAATCTTTCCAAAATTAGATGAAGTCAATGTGACATGGTTTATCCCTCCCTCATCCCTGACCATAGGGATAGATGCAGCCACCTTCTGTATCGTATTCGCAAGGGGGAACACTGTGCAGAAGGCATATTGCGCGGGAGAACCCTAAAGGGTAAATAGCTGCGCTGACAAACGTGGCATAACTAGAATTCTTTTGAAAATGATTTGAACCGAAAATCAATACCAAACCATTAACCATCATTTCAAAATTGATGTGTTTATCCAATTCCGTCGCCAGAATAAATGCAAAAAGCAGACAGCCAAGTTTTCTTATCAGCTAGATTGCTTGTTTTCGATAAATATCTACTTTATTCATTAAGTTTAACCATTGTTTTTTAAATGTATTTCATTTTATTTTTCAGTACGACATCCTCCTCCTCCCATCGGTAAGAAACTTTCTTCATAATAACCATCAGTGGTTAGAAACTTTCTATATACTAACCATCAGTGGCTAGAAACTTTCTACATAATAACCATCAGTGGTTAGAAACAGTCTTCATAATAACCATCAGTGGTTAGAAACTTTCCATATGGTTACCATCAGTGGCTAGAAACCGTCTACATAATAACCATCAGTGGTTAGAAACTTTCTATATGGTTACCATCAGTGGTTAGAAACTTTCTATATAATAACCATCAGTGGCTAGAAACTTTCTATATACTAACCATCAGTGGTTAGAAACTTTCTATATACTAACCATCAGTGGCTAGAAACTTTCTACATAATAACCATCAGTGGTTAGAAACCGTCTTCATAATAACCATCAGTGGTTAGAAACTTTCTATATTGTTACCATCAGTGGCTAGAAACCGTCTACATAATAACCATCAGTGGCTAGAAACTTTCTACATAATAACCATCAGTGGTTAGAAACTTTCTACATAATAACCATCAGTGGTTAGAAACTTTCTATATGGTTACCATCAGTGGTTAGAAACTTTCTATATAATAACCATCAGTGGTTAGAAACTTTCTATATGGTTACCATCTGTGGTTAGAAACTTTCTATATGGTTACCATCAGTGGTTAGAAACTTTCTATATAATAACCATCAGTGGTTAGAAACTTTCTATATAATAACCATCAGTGGTTAGAAACTTTCTATATAATAACCATCAGTGGTTAGAAACTGTCTTCATAATAACCATCAGTGGTTAGACCATCAGTGGTTAGAAACTTTCTATATGGTAACCATTCATAATAACCATCAGTGGTTAGAAACTTTCTATATAATCAAGAAACCATCAGTGGTTAGAAACTTTCTATATAATAACCATCAGTGGTTAGAAACTTTCTACATAATAACCATCAGTGGTTAGAAACTTTCTATATACTTACCATCAGTGGTTAGAAACTTTCTACATAATAACCATCAGTGGTTAGAAACTTTCTACATAATAACCATCAGTGGTTAGAAACTTTCTATATACTTACCATCAGTGGCTAGAAACCGTCTACATAATAACCATCAGTGGTTAGAAACTTTCTACATAATAACCATCAGTGGTTAGAAACTTTCTATATGGTAACCATCAGTGGTTAGAAACTTTCTATATGGTAACCATCAGTGGTTAGAAACTTTCTATATGGTAACCATCAGTAGTTAGAAACTTTCTATATGTACATACATTGTACTAACCATCAGTGGTTAGAAACTTTCTATATGGTAACCATCAGTGGTTAGAAACTTTCTATATGGTAACCATCAGTAGTTAGAAACTTTCTATATGGTAACCATCAGTAGTTAGAAACTTTCTATATGGTAACCATCAGTAGTTAGAAACTTTCTATATGGTAACCATCAGTAGTTAGAAACTTTCTATATGGTAACCATCAGTGGTTAGAAACTTTCTATATGGTAACCATCAGTGGTTAGAAACTTTCTATATGGTAACCATCAGTAGTTAGAAACTTTCTATATGGTAACCATCAGTGGTTAGAAACTTTCTACATGTACATACATTGTACTAACCATCAGTGGTTATAAACTTTATATATGGAAACCATCAGTGGTTAGAAACTTTCTATATGGTAACCATCAGTGGTTAGAAACCGTCTACACAATAACCATTAGTGGTTAGAAACGTTCTACATAATAACCATCAGTGGTTAGAAACTATCTATATGGTAACCATCAGTGGTTAGAAACTTTCTATATGGTAACCATCAGTGGTTAGAAACTTTCTATATGGTAACCATCAGTTGTTAGAGACTTTCTATATGGTAACCATCAGTGGTTAGAAACTTTCTATATGGTTACCATCAGTGGTTAGAAACTTTCTATATGGTAACCATCAGTTGTTAGAGACTTTCTATATGGTTAATCAACGGCGGTAAGAAACTTTCTAGATGGTTGACCATCGATGGTAAGAAACTTTCTACATGGTTGACCATCGATGGTAAGAAACTTTCTACATCGTTGACCATCGATGGTAAGAAACTTTCTACATCGTTGACCATCGATGGTAAGAAACTTTCTACATCGTTGACCATCGATGGTAAGAAACTTTCTACATGGGTAACCATCGATGGTAAGAAAATTTCTACATGGTTGACCATCGATGGAAATAAACTTTCTATATTGTTAACTTTCGATGGAAAGAACCTTTCTATATGGTTGACCATCGACGATGATAAATCTTCTTTATGGTTAACTATCAACGATAAGAATCTTTCTATAATGTTAACCATCGACAGTAAGAATTGTATGGATGGTTCACCATAGACGGTAAGATACCTTCTTTGTAAACAACCATTTATAGTAAGGAATTTCTATAACGTTTACCATTGACAGTAAGAATTGTATGTATGGTTACCATCGACTGTAAGATACCTTCTATGTAAACGACCATCCACGGTAAGAAACCTCTATATTGTTAACCATCGACACTAAGAAACTTTCTATATGGTTAACTATCAACGGTATGAAATTTTCTATATGGTTAACTATAGACGGTAAGAAATTTTCTTATGGTAACCATCGACGGTAAGAAACTCACTATACGATTAACCGTCGACGGTAAAAAGTTCCTTTATGGTAAACCATCTACGCTATGAAACGTTCTCAATGGTAGACTATCGTTGGTAGGAAAATTTCGTCATTGGTAACCGACGACGGTTTAAGAAAAGTCTGTGTAGTTGACCATCTCTGCAGGTAGCGAGTCCGACATTGAAGGGAAAGTTCCAGTTAACAGAAACTTTGTACAACAATAATCATGTCAAACGCTTTATATAAAGTCGATGATTGATTGACCATTGACCACTGATCCATTATTTTGATAAAGAAAACATTAAGTTGCTTTTGAGGAAAAGTGTTTAGCATTGGTATGGACATGCCAGGTGCGTAGATGGTAGGATGTGTTACTTGACGTCACAATTACACCGAATCCTGTCGGATCGACTATTGACCAAGCCGGGTTTCGAGCTCAGAAACTGTTGATGTGTGTAACTCTCGTTGTGAGTAACAATTGGTTGTTAATTAGCTATTGTTGTAATTAGAAGATAGTGTGCGTTACCGATAATTTGACACCGAAGCTTCCCGGAATTTGAAGCCTTGGACAGCACATCAAATGCGTGATATGGTATTGAATCGCGTGATTACGTGGTGATGATTCCCATAAGCGACCTTTTCTCGCATGACAAAGATAAAATGCATAAATCGCTGATTTTAAGATATCTTCAACCCTTGCTAACATGTGGGAATTAATGTTTGACACGATATAAACGGCAAGAACGGCACTCAGTATAAATACCTCGAAAAAAAAAAACACTTTTTTGTGGTATTGGGTAGAAATCATTTTGACGAAAAGATAAAATGCTCATGATAAACAATGTGTCCTTATATCACAGTGATTAAGACCTCATCAACTGATACGTCGCACGTCGCACGTCGTACTAAGATGTCATTAAGTACGACGTTAGTGAGCTTATAAATCATACCCATGTGTAGTGAAAGAGGGGTGTGCCGCAATATGCCTTTAGGAAACAAATTGGTACAATGTCAGCCTACTTGATATAACGTGTTAATAGATAACATCGTTACATGTAGATGGGGTAGTAAAATGATGGTCTTCATTTATGTTTCTCGCAGAGACATTTTCTCATCTCTGACTATTTAAGGAAAGTATCGGAAATCACTCGATGTGTTGACCTTAACGAAGAAGACGTGGTGGTAACGTATCGAGCAAATCACGAGGTCTGGGCGGACTGTATGTCGTCTCACGGCAAACATGTTGAATGACATCAGACACGAATAGTAAACTATACGATCAACGGCTACACCTTGGGTTTAGTCATTACACCACGCCATGTTATTTATTCTTTATCTTTCCAGCCCAACAAGCCTGGAGATCGAGCGTTATTTAACGAGCATCTCGAGTGTACAGGACCTCCTTACCGATAGATGCCGCAGAACTAGTAGAAGATTTAGCCCATGCTAATGTCACTGTTACAAATAGTGAACTCATCAAGAACTTATTCTTTTAATTTATTTCTGATTTTTTGAAGAATCTTATCAAATTATTTTCGATTAAATATGGAAATATATCGGGTCTTTATAACCTTCACTCTGGACTGTATACCATGTTGACGAGTGACGTCACACCCACCCGCACCTGCTGATAGCTATTCTGTATTACCATTGGGGCTTCATATAGTGGTCTTTTAGAGGCGTGAATTGAGCAAAAATATTTCAAGAAACAAGGATGTGCATTGCGTGTAGTACATAGAAAACACTGATCATATTTGTTTTTTCTGGGGTAAGATAAATTACATTTCTACTTGTGACCATAATCATAGGTACTATTTCACAGATGTGAGGAATGTTGGAAGTCAGATATAAATTTCTTTAAAACTGCACCACAACTGAACTGTTAGATAGATTTATTTGATAAAAAAGATATAACATTACATGACAACAACATAGTAATAGAAATATAATAAACATGTATTGTAAATGCAATAATGTTGAAAAACCATGAAAGCACATCAACAACCAAGGACAACACAAAAAAGGGAAAATGGTTTTCTCTTATTTCTATTGTGGTCCTTTTTTACGGGCCTTTAGGCCTGTCTATGCTGTCGTACGGAGCAGGTTTCTCGCATTTCTCCTGACTTGCAAACTCGCTGTGTTTTGGGCTCGGAACCACTTTGGCGGTTTATTGGATTATTTTTACTAATCGCGACGTTTCGGCGCATGCAGGTGCGTATGACAAACCTCTAGGGTGAGATTGAGAACAATTGCTTTTTATTGTGTTCGAGTTGTACAAAAAAAATACAAGGCAAAATTAACTTATAGAAATGAACCAAAATCGAATTATATTTGATGATATCTTCTTTCTGTATCTGCTTCTCACGTGTACCATGCTGAAAACGTGGATTGACATTATGTCGATGAAGCATACACTATTCTATTGACACTTAAATATTAAACTTAATGTCTATAGTTCAAATTGTGTCTATCTTCTTTTTTCATCCTAGTTCAAGCAACAAGGCCTGTCTCTCAGTACTATCAGTACTTTGATTAACGATGGCAGTAACCGTGGGTAATGTCATATTATATATTAAAATTATACATTATATGAATTAAATAAGCACCAAACCAATGATCTATTTCACCGTCATAAACAAAATTAAAATGCTCATGGTTGTCAAGAAAGAATTCCAATACAAATGACAATAGGTAATAATAATTACAATAGGTAATTGAAATGAAATGTTCACAGTACAATCTGTCACAAAAATAAAATCTGTAATTGCAGTGCTCAAAAAGAAAATTAAATATCAAGTGACAAGTGTTTTAATAGTAGATTTGAAACAAACCGGCCTCACAATGTACCTCAGTTATTAGGGGATAATTCTCCCATAAGTTTGTACAGGTGAGAGTATGAAGGGCCTTGACCCAAAGGCACCAACTCTTAGTTTGGAGTACCTACCAGTATTAACAAAGGTAAAATTGTTACATAAGAGATCTGTGGCTTCTTGAGCTGTCATTTTCGGCCGTGTACAGCCGCTATGTATAGAAACTATTTGTCTAAAATGTTCACCTAAATACTTTGGAGCATAGTCATTTTTAATGCTGCGGACATGACATACTATGTATTTATCTTCTTACAGACCGGTAACCCCACCCTAAAAAAGCAAAATGGTCATAAAAGATATGAGCCATATTATCCAACTGAAGAATATACCTGGTGAGTTTATTTGGGGTTGCCTGAAGTCTACTTTTAAGAGACCTGGTAAGACCAGGATACCAAAATGGAACAGGCATAGTTAAAGTGGCACTGAATAAGAGACATAACCAAAGGTTTTCTGGTATGCATTGTTAAAAACATAATATGTACAGAAACTTTAGTCTAGAATTCGCCTTAGAAATGATAGATGTAACTATTGATTCGCCAGGAGGAAACTGATCCAACGTATCTCCGAAATGTTTGACAGAACTAGATAGGGGGTAATATCTACACTATTGCAAGAGACATGTAACTGGGAATAATATTCAAGTTTACGTTTAATCCCAAATAATATGGGATCAGTCTTACCACGGTGTAAAGACAGTTTGTTATCGACTAACCACTCACTTATTATTTCAAGGTCCCGAGAGAGATTCAATTCGATATCGGCTACGTTTTTACCCTATTCTATGATGCCTGTATCATCTGTATAAAGTAAAACATTATTATTGATATGGTATACGCACTGAAGGAAAGTTATTGGAAGCAAAATTGGACCGTTTTCAATTCCTTAAGGTATATATAGTGAAAGGTACATGTAGTGAAAGGTATATATGGGCTGCGTCACGCGAAAAGGGGCACTCGGACATAAATAAAAACCGATGACATAGCTCTTTCTTAGCGCTATTATTCCAGCATCTAGTCATGACAGTTATCATTTGTATTTATTTAAAGGTAGAACTTGATATCCTCTAAGATGGCAAACAGTGTAACCCCAGACCAGCCGCCACGTCAATGACGTGGCGGCTGGTCTGGGGCTACACTGTTTGCTATGTCCGTGTGCCCCTTTTCCCGTGACGTGGCCTATATAGTGAATTTACATGTATTTTAAGTCACTCGAAGAAATGTACATTGACCTTAAAACGAAAGTTACAAATACTATCTAGCCAATTGTTCGATGACAAGAGAGGATTGAGTACGGGTGGTATAACAACAGACGGGTTGTCACAGGATTCCTGTTTTTATACATGTACAATTATACGTTCCTCTCAATCAAAGATAAAAGGGAACGTTTAAGCAAAGAGAGCAATAAAATGGTGATCATGTATTTCCCATAGGATTATGAAGTCAGTTTGTTTGCTTTGTTGGGGTTTTAAATCGGTTCAACAACTTTTCAGTTGAAACGCGATAGTGGTTCGTCATGGATGAAAGAATACCTCTTATTTGTCTGTCAACAAGGTCTAGTCTAAGGAGCAATGGAGCAATTGGCATTCTGTGAGACATAGTCTCATGAAAAATTTTTTGCTGCCGTGATTTGAACCCACGCGGAGAGTTGACTCGTGCATTTTCAAGTTTATCATTATCTCCACTTCTTATCTTGGCTTGTTTGTTTGTGTATTGGTGTTTTTATCTCGTCGACAATTGTTAGTTATATTGCGATAACTGGCTCATCAATGATGGAGAAAGAACCGATACTCAACCTTCCAAAATGACGATTCAAGACAATAAGGGCCATCGGCGTTCTGCTTGTCAGTTAGAAGACCAGTGCAGTACCTTTCCATGAAAATTTGAATTTATTTTTACCGAGATATAAACCTACGTGGAGAGAGGCTTTGTTGATTCAAGTTGTATGCTCAAACCATTAGTTCACGGACAGTAAATCTGCTTGTTCACAGATATAGCTTTGGGAAAATTTGGATTTTAAAATTATTGTATTTCTTTAAAAATTGTATGGCAGCTAAATTGTTGTGAGGGATGAATAGGAAAATAGCCACTTGAAGTAATATGAGTCAATATAGACTACAAACAATGAATAAATATGTTCGAAAGCGTTGTAATGATTTTGAAATTCATTACATACCATCTGTAAATACTTAGATGAAATGACACAATCTGAATTAATTTTGCGTTCACCAGATGTTTTTATTCAACATTTTACCTAAATCCAAAATTAAACTGTTTTAACGACAGTTTATAATTACTTGCAAATTGTCTCATGTGTGAACAAGCCGTTTAACAGACAATTTTTATCAAAGCTTTTCAAAAAGAAAGCAACTGAAATCAGCGAGGATGGCGTAGAATTATCACAAACATAAGCTACGACATTCGGAACACCTCGGCCATTTCTTAAAATAACCTCGGAGGTAATGGGGAGCCATTTTTGAAAGTAGGTCAGCAACGAAGGACCAATCGTATCAACTCGGCAGTCTCCGTCACAAGCCGGGGAATGCCGGAAAGAGCTGATTGACAAAATATGAAACAAAGATGTGTTCATATGATCATCTTTAATGAAAAGGGTAAAAAGATTCTTCACTTGTGATATATAACCAATTTGTGTGTATTTAAATACATATTAAGTGCCTGTGTGCATTTTGCGTTATCCGCCGGAAATAAGGCGAATTACCCCAGGATTTCTGGTGTATTCATGTACTGCTTACGAGGTATATCTACCGACTTGTTACGGGGATTGCCGAGTAGATACGATTGAAGCTACGATTAAAATAGGGCGTGACTTGTGCCCCGTACTACTTGCAAGTGTGTTAATTTCTGATAAAAAGGCAAAAACTGACATGAACAGATGTTGAGGTATTTTTAAGGCAAATGATGAGGGAACATAATTTTTCGCGATAGGACGTATATATACTATATACATGCGAGAAGTATCAGTATAATGTACAAAGTGGGGGACCGAACGATAGGGGAGATTAGAATATCATATGACAGGTCATTGATAACACAGGCGCAGAGAGCTGACTTAACCCATTACCAAAAATTAATGACATATAACCAGTTTGTATCAGACGACTCTGGAAAACATTGTGGGAAAAGGTGAAATTGCTCTTATCGAGCAATTTCTCCGTTTCTCACAATGTTTTCTGTCATATCAGAAGATTAATTTTCAATTGCATCACAATTTGAAATGTCGTCTGCAAACCCTTCAATTTGGGACAGTCAAAGATTTGGCGTTTGGTAAAGGGTTATACGAATCACGTGGTATAGACTGTACACATACATTTACGATTGTCCGAGGTGTGTTAACAATTATTACTTCAATCCTTGTGAGACAGACGTATAACAAAACATAAAACTCGCACGATCACCTTACAGGCCAACGTACATAGAAACGTAAAGTAACACTTCTTTGTGAGAGGACCAAAGGCAATTATTGTAAGTAGGGTTGTAGTGTTTTATGTCTCTAACACCGTGAAAGGATTAAATGGACGAATCTTTTTCAAGGATGGAGAATCGAGTACACCTGTGGGAATTGTTCACCCTAACGACATTATGTCTCGCTTTAACGTTACTGCTGATCTTTAAAAGAGTTATTTGTCATACTAGTGCACTGTTTCAAGTTGATATACTTTTTCGTATAATAAAAACAACGTGAAGTTTCTTGAGACGCGAGCCTTCAAACGAATAAATGACTTTCTTAATAATGAGCAATATAACTTTCTATTAAACAATGTTTGTTTTCATTTTCATTGTTTATAATATATTTTTGTCAATCAGATGACCGTTTTGTTAGGTGCTGCATTTTTCTGTCTAAATAGAAATGTATTGTGACAGTAAGATAAATTACTCAATAGCGAGTGGCCATTCCTCCTGTCTCAATAATTTTGTTCTTATCATTTCCTGTATGCTATCGCCTACCAAACGACTATTATTTTTGCAGCTAATACTACGAGAATGTCTTTTGATACGAGAAGTGTTTCTTTCAACACGAGTGTCTTATAATTGAGTCGCATTTGTGTGTCTTTATTCTCAGTATCAGGAGGTTTGCCTTTCGTCTGATGATTATTCTTTTTGCCCTTAGCAATTGAAATTTTTATGTTGATTCCTCTTCACGTACTTCAGTCATCACGTCTCAATAACAGGGAATGCAGTAGAAATGTTTTATATCTTGAATTTCGTGAAAGTAGCTCTCACGCTGTTCCCAAAGTATTTTTTTTTTTTCAATGTAAATCCAATTACTCATATGTTTAACTGGGGTATTAGTCATATGTTTATTGTCGTGTGTTTACAGACAAACACATTTACTTATTGTTGTGTACCGATGGTTTAACTCGATTTGACTATGTGTTATGGTCAGTCATGATATTAAGCCTTTTCTCCATCCATAATGAGTCATTCATTGTGAATAAACTATAAAGTTGTAGAGGACATGTAATCGTCCAAACCAATATTCAATCATTCCAAAAAATATTTGTGAATGGCTATTTAACACGTTTAACATAATATTCAATTATGTTTAATGCCTATGATAGAAATCCATGTTTTTTGTTTGTGAATTGAGTACTGCAACTTACTCTTAATTTTGATGACACACGGTTAGTCTTTGTTTTATTTTTTTTTGTATTTTTGTAAGTTCTTGTGTTTTTGGTGTATTTATTAGAGTTTTTCCGAAAAACAGATAGTTTAATTTTGTTTCCTAATTTCCAAAATACTTGCCTTCTACTTTGATCTATATTTATACCTGAGATTGAATGTTATATACATAAGGTGTCTACCTCAAAGGTATATCCCCTGTGAGTTGGTGAACACATTGCAGAAACTCAAATTACAGATTATACATAACACGGGGACTGAACTTAGGATTACATTTGATAAGGATTATTGTTTGCTCGTTAAGAGCGATGTATACCTTGCCTCTGTAATTTTAACTTTTCCTGATAGATGTGATAAAGAAATTCTACTTTTAAACCTATGTAAATTTATACGCTGTATACACTTGAGTGATTAACATAACAAGTGAAGTGAGTTTAAGATATTGTTTATAAAGGGCTAGTGTTTGTTAGTTCAGAGCAGTGTCTCCTTTGCCTCTGTAATTTTTACTTTTGCTGGAATGAAAGCTGCTGTTTTAAACCCATGTAAACTTATTCACTGTACACACTTTAGTTATTGATTAAGCATAACATGTGGGGTGAATTCAAGATTAAGTGCATAAAGGGCTAGTGTTTGATAGTTGTGAGCAGTGTTTACTTTGCCTCTGTAATTGCAACGTTCCCTGCAACAAAAAGTAAATATGTTGTTTTAAACCCATATAAACTTATTCATTGTACACACTTAAGTTTTTTATTTAACTTTACATGTAGGTGAATTTGATATTGAATTTAATATTACGTTTATAAAGGACTAGTGTTTGCTAGTTCAGAGCAGTGTTTATTTTGTCTCTGTAATTGCAACTTTCCCTTCAACAAAATGGAATTATGTTTGTTTTAAACCCATGTAAACTTATTCACTATACACACTTTAGTTTTTGATTTAACACAACATGTTAGGTGTATTTAAGATTAAGTTTATGGTTCAGAGCAGTGTCTACTTTGCCTCTGTAATTGTGACTTTCCCTGTAATGACATGAAACAATGTTGTTTTAAACCCATGTTATATTTTCTTTCATTACATTCAGCCAAATATAAATCATTTATACAGTAATCTTTTACTACGGGTAAAAGGAAAACAGAACGATTAAGTGTAGTAGTGTCCGGAACGGGCCACAGTTTATTAGCAATGTACTATCTCACTCAGGATTCCAAACATATAGCATATTACCAATTGACTACGGCAATATAATGTGTCCATGCATTTATGCATTATTAATATGAAAAACACAATAAGCAATCATAGACACTGATTGCTGAATAACTGTCCTTGGAATCCTCTTCTAAACCAACTCCACCCATACCATGCAGTATTCTTGTCGAATTAGTTATCGGCAACAACAGGTAATCGCTACTTCTGAAACAGACAATCAGTAGTTATGCATTGGGAACGAGTGATTGTTTTTTCCCTGGTTAATGAGAACCATTGGTTTTGCTCTGTACACCAAGCCGGAAATGCAAATGGAGGATGAACACCTCCCAGACAAATGGAACTTGTCTTTAATTTCTGAATAGTTTGGTCGGGAGGGAGGGCGTCTGTACTATAGCCCGCTCTGAACGTCGATGACCAATAAACCCGCGCTAGCGGTATATATATGACCATACATTCCGGAAACACCCGAACGTATCCGTAATGAAAACGGATATTTCCGTAACACAACCGAGTAAACGAACCTCACATAAATATATTTATATTTTCTTTCATTACATTCAGCCAAATATAAATCATTTATACAGTAATCTTTTACTACGGGTAAAAGGAAAACAGAACGATTAAGTGTAGTAGTGTCCGGAACGGGCCACAGTTTATCGAGCGAAAAAGTCCGGGTTCTCGGGATCTATCTGGTATTCAGTAATATCTGAATGTATTACATAATTAATACATCTAGTTTTATTAACTCATATAGATCTGTTCTTTTAGGATGCATTAACTGAACTATTTAATACTCTATTGGAGTATTTTACAGCAATTATCTTGCCGTAGTACATCAGAACAACGGTAATCCGGAATTCTTAAGATAACTAACACACCCGGGCACGATAAGACCAATCTGTACGTACCAACCCATTCCGTAGTAATCAATCTGTTTAAGGAACCTGTACTACCTGACAACACATGTAATCGGATTACTGGCAATATGAGTACTATATATCTCGTTTATTTCTCCGAAGAGAACGTAATGGCCTTTGTACATATAACTTCGCCCGCTTTGTTTGGGGAATGCATGTTAATGAGGTGAATTAATCGCGTGTGTTCTATAGACAACTATATGGTGGAATTCGAATAGCCATTGTGTGGAGAACCTAGAACCTGCATACAAACAGTCAACTTACATTACGGCATTACTACTTATGTACACATCATTGTTTTGGTGAATGTGCTCTGGATGCCTGTATTTACAGGTCTCTTTTTGGCCCCGTATTCTCTCTGATGGATTATTAATCCTAAACGGTATCTATCAACCTAGCATTAGGTTTAAGCAATTTATATGAATCACGGAATAGAAATGAAATCGCTATTTCTTAAAAAGCGTTTATCATCCCCGTCCCTTAGCCCGTTACCTTATAGCAATGTTTAACCTGTATACAAATCCAATTGACTGAAACCGTTCCCGTCGAAACGGCAATACTGAATTAACCACACCCTCGTAGACAAGTATGTTTAGTCTCTTCGCTGCGTGCAATGTGAATTATTTTTCTGGAGTCGAATCAAGCAATTAAGTTTTCACTCATGGAAACCCATTGTTCTACTCGGGATATACATGTTAATGAGGTAACTTAATCATCTGTGTTCTACGACCAACTACGTGACGGAATTGAGAGAAGTCATACAAACAGGTTATTTACTCTGTATTCGGTTGAAATCAACTAAAATCTTTCCCATAGGAAATCGTAGTGTAATTCGCCGTAACCTCATATACAAGTAGATTTTGTCCCTTCGTTTCGTGTAATGTGAAATGCAATTGAATCAGGGAATTCCCTTTTAGCAATTTGAAACGCATTATCCAATTCGCCACAGCCTCAGAGACAAATATCTTAAGTCCGTTCAATGTTAATTCATATCGTATCATCCATTTCTCTTTTCACTCTTCAAGTCATTGTGTAATTCGCTGCAGCCTCATAAACAAGTATCTTTTGCCCCTTCTCTGCTTGCAATGTAACTCTTTATATGAATTCAAACCAAGGAATTTCCTTTTAACTCTTAGAGATCCATTAAACAATGCACCACAGCCTCATAGACAAATATCTTAAGTCCCTTCGCTGCGTTCAATGTCAATTCATATCGTATCAACCATTTCTCTTTTCACTCTTGGAGAGTCATTGTGTAATTTGCCACAGCCTCATAGACAAGTATCTTTTGTCCCTTATCTGCTTGCAATGTAACTCTTTATATGAATTCAAACCAAGGAATTTCCTTTAAACTCTTAGAGATCCATTGAACAATGCACCACAGCCTCATAGACAAATATCTTAAGTCCCTTCGCTGCGTTCAATGTCAATTCATATCGTATCAACCATTTCTCTTTTCACTCTTGGAAAGTCATTGTATAATTCGCCGCAGCCTCATAGACAAGTATCTTTAGTCCCTTCACTGCTTACAATGCATGAATTCAATTCTACAATGTTCAAATACTGTAAGGACTATTTACAACAATCATGCCGTTGTAAATCCACACAACGTGAATCCGGAATTCTATCAGTTACTTTATTTACTCACTCTCGTACGAAAAACCCCGATTTGCACAGAACCGTTGCTTAGAAATCAAACCTAATAAGGTAACTTATACCGTTCTACGAATGTAATGTACGTGTAATGTCAAATGCAATTATATAGGTCAATTTCCTTTACTACATTTGAAACTCATTGTTTAATTCATTTCATCCCCGTCAAGAAATATCTTTTGTCACTTCTCTGCTTGCAATGTAACTCTTTATATGCAATAAAACCAAGGAATTTCCTTTTAACTCTTAGAGATCCATTGATAAATGCACCACAGCCACATAGACAAATATCTTAAGTCCCTTCGCTGCGTTCAATGTTAATTTATATCGTACCAACCATTTCTCTTTTCACTCTTGGAAAGTCATTGTATAATTCGCCGCAGCCTCATAGACAAGTATCTTTATTCCCTTCACTGCTTACAATGCATGAATTCAATTCTACAATGTTCATATACTGTAAGGACTATTTTCAACAAGCATGCCGTTGTAAATCCACATAACGTGAATCTGGAATTCTATCAGTTACTTTATTTACTCACTCTCGTACGAGAAATCCCGATTTGCACAGAACCGTTGCTTAGACATCAAACCTAATAAGGTAACTTATACCGTTCTACGAATCTAATCCATCGATTAGTTTGACGACACGACAGTATGAGTTCTGAAGAGCTCGTGCGATTCCGTATTTTCCGGAGAAAACCGAATGGCCTTTGTACCCATATCTTTACCCGCATTTCTGTTAATGAGATAGATTAATCGTCTGCGTTCTACAACCATCTGCTTGGTGGAATTTAGAAAAGTAATTGTGTGGATTACGTCATACGAACGGTTATGTATTCAATTAGCAATCAATATCCAAATCTATCGCATGGATCTTAGTTTAATTTCATTCAGCCGGGATTATGTTTTATTAAGATGCACTAATTCAATTCTGCAGTACTCAATATTCTATAAAGAGTATCTAAAACAATCATCTTGTCGTAACACTTCTGTGCAACAAGAAACCGGAATCCTTCAGATACCATGTTTACTACGCACTCTCACGAAAAACCCGAGCTACACATACCCATTCCATTGTAAACAATCCTTATAAGGGAACTTTACTACCTTACTACAATGTGCTACAGCAATCTTACTATTGGCAATATAAATACAACAGAGTTCGTTCGTTTCCGCGTTCTCCGGAGAAAACCGAATGAACTTTGTACACAGAACTTCACCCGCTTTACTCAGGAAAAACATGATAAAGAGGGAACTAATCTTGTATGTTCTACCACCACCTATTATGGTGTAATTCAAATAATAACTGTGTGGAATACGTATAACGAAATATACGAACAGGTAATGAACGTTATCTATTTATACGTACATGTATCCAAACATCATTGTTTTTATTGGTGCTGGCGAAATGCAATGATTAGAAGAGACGACTTTTAATCTACCTGATTCTTTCTGATAAACCGATCCTTAACAATAACAGTTGACCAAGCGTTGGGATTAAATAACTTTGTATGAATCACGAAATAAAGGAATTCGCTTAAGACCTTATTAAATGTAAGATGATTCCATTACCTAAGAACGGAGTTAACTCTATACTCGAATCGACTGAATTGAATTTCTGTCTCTTTAATTGCGATCTTATCGAGCATTTCCTTTCTCTCTTGGAAAACCATTACAATGTTTATTCATTTTCATTATTCCTACAATATATGCAATCACAATAAACAAGTTTCCTTTCGCTCTTGGAACCCCGTTGTGTAATTCCTCATCCTCATGGATCTGTGTCATTGGTCCCTTTGATGCTTGTAATGTACGTTCTACAACACAAGCATTATGCATGTTCCCTCTCGGGCTAAATACAACTATCGATCTGATGTATATGATATCAGACAAGATTAAAGCCTATTTCGATATAGCATTCTTAATATACAGTTTATTCTAATTGTTTTCAGTAATGTCCAGAATCTCAGGATTTGTGTACCTAAATCCTTCTTGAATGATAAATATTCTGTTGAAGTCGACCTTTAAGCTTAGTATTTAATTCTGTATCTATTACTATACCATCCTGATTTTCGTAATTTGATAATTCATAGAACTACTTATCATTGAATGTTCTTTCTTCCTCTACCTGCTGCATCCCCAAATACCATGACTGTCCCGACCGTCGTCTGTACACACACTCCTGAAGTGGTCCTTGTAGCCACGAATCAGACGACGCCTTCTCTGTAGCTCTAACTATGTTTGGGATGGGAAGTGGATTACACTGTCGGTTGAAACCTTTCGCCACTACCACCATGTTCTGGACTGCTGTGTCTCGGCAGGCCATGAAATCAGAATGAACATAACGTGAATAATGGTTTTATCTTTGGGAATCGCTTGGAGACCTCTTTTTACTGTGTTTCTTAATGAATCTTGCTTCTGCTTGTTTAGCACGCTAATTATTTTCACTATCAGAACCTACTCTCGTGTTTTCTGTATTCTGACTCAGTGTCCCAGCTTACAGGGGATGTTTCTGTTAGTAGTACTAAGTTATTTGTCCTTTTCATCTTTTAAATCAAACTCTCTAAAAGAGCACCAATTTCTGTATGCGGCATTTAAGTTTATATTTAGCCACAATTACTAGACCGTCTTGAATTTACATGTTGAACTCATACTGAAATGTATTTGGTTCATGTTTCAATTGAACAAGTGCGTTCTCTTTTTCTGCTTGATTAATATAGACTGCTTGAAGTCTTTCAGTTGAGAATCAAGATAAATTCTGAATAATGAGAACGCCCCTATTAACAAATCCCCGGGGGACTTACTTGACTCCTCAAGTGTAGGCATACTATCCAGTTCGTCCATGGTGACGTGGCAACTCTAGTTTGTTTATCATCTGTACTATAGCCCGCTCTGAACGTCGATGACCAATAAACCCGCGCTAGCGGTATATATATGACCATACATTCCGGAAACACCCGAACGTATCCGTAATGAAAACGGATATTTCCGTAACACAACCGAGTAAACGAACCTCACATAAATATATTTAACTTATCCACTGTACACACTTAAGTTTTTGATTTACCATAACATGTGGGTTGAATTTAAGGTTATGCTTATATAGGGCCAGTACTTGCTAGTTCAGAGCAGTGTTTACTTGCCTCTGAAATTGTAACTTTCCCTATAACGAAATGAAAGTCTGTTGTTTTAACCCCATGCAAACTTGTGTTAACAGGACGAACTCTTAATAGGTACTCTGGGTGGTAACTGTAATTTCCGCGGCTTTTCGGCGCTTGTGCGTCCGAGATTCTGCGTGACAACTGCACGTATTCTACCCATAGAAATTACAAATTTTATTTTGCTGTAAGAATTTCAACTTAAGATACATCTTAACCTCCTTCTGCTAGTTGTTCAATTGTTGATATATTCTTTGACTATCTTCTGTGTTATATTCAAAATCGGAAGGGGGTTGGATTATTGAGTTATCCATAAATCGCTTGCACTGCTCCCAAGTGGCTTCTCTAGGTTTCGTTTCGCTAGAGATGTTACATTCATGGGACTTTGTGAACACAAGATTTAATTTTTGAGATAAAGGCAAATTTGATTGACTATATTGGAAATATTGTTGTTGTTGTTGTTGTTATTGTTTTGTTTTGTTTTTTCTTTTTGAAAATTCAGACTGTAGCTAGTCCGACTTATTAAACAGGCGTTTCAGAGTCAGAATAAAATACCTAAAGTTATTTTTTTGACAAGATTAGTGAATGTACACATACTCATTACAGGGTGTATATGATGTTTCTTTATGTCGGCACGGATTGACATGTCTGATTTTTGTTTGTTTTTATAAGATTTTGAAAGAATTATCACACCTGAATGAATGCCAATAACACATGTGTTTTTGATTATGGTATATCATGCATTAGAACTGTCACAAAGGCTTGAAAGAGTTATATGTGTATGATGATAATATTTTCATAATGAAGATGGTATTTGCATGTGCAAATCCTCACATCTTGGCTACATCTTAGCTACATCTTAACTATGATGTTCACTAGTCTGAACAAGTATGTATATGTTGCATCTTTAATAATAATTTGTTATAATTCTGAATCACCGTCCTCTTATCTTACTTCTTACTTAACTCCATTTTCTTCTTCTTCTTTTTCTTCTTCTGCTGCTTTTACAATGGACTTAGATGATAAATCAATTTCGATTTTAATCGATCACTCTTATGTTAGTTGTGAGACAAAACTACTGACCATTAAGGTGACCCATCTCATAAATCTTGTATTTATTGATTTTCCTCTTAATGGTTACAAAACCTAGCCTTTATTATGAGATATTATGAGATAGGGTCATCTTATAGGTTAAAATACAAATTTCGTTTTTTATCAGTGATGTTACTTTTGCATTCTCTCCTAACCTCGGTCATATTTATTTACTCTTTTATTGTTGCAGTGATAGCATATAGGAGAGAAAAATATAACCAATTCAAACATTTGAGCTGTAAATTTGTTGACAATGCTAGATTTTTCTCCTGGCTATTTCGTATGTTTTGCTGCATCACAACTGCATTTCTTGTCACTTGGGTATTTCTCCTAATATTGCTTTCTGGGGATGTGAATTGTAATCCGGGTCCAAATAGTTTTGATACATCTTCTGATTCTACCATTGGAAGTGATATTTACAATTTTTTTGAATTATCCAAACCATATATCAACGGTGCATTATAATGTCCAAAGTATAAGGAATAAGTTAGACATACTGTTTTCAGAGTTATCTAGGTTTGATATCTTATCCTTTACCTAGACATGGTGAAACGATTCTTGTCATTCAAATGATTTA